>KB311628.1:32168-65897 GCA_000328365.1 Capitella teleta | reverse complement strand
CAAAACCATGATGAGCGTCACAAAGACGAAGAATATTTTGTCCAACAATCTCACAAATTCCTGCCACTCCTGCCGAATTTGTTGTTTTTTGTCAATTTCGACCGCCGGCTCTTTTTGAGCGTCCAGCGAGGGATCACAGTCGTCTGAAGCAGGGTTTGCAAAGCGAAGAACTTTCACTTTGTGGTTGGGCTTTCTGAGCGTGTCGCCTCCGTTGAGAACGGTTTGACAGATGCCATCGCGCTCATACTCGTTCTCACGGAAGTTCGATCCCAGTACGGTGAGATCCGTTGCTTCCGGCTCCATTGCTGGGCGCTTATTGCGGTATTTCGAAATGCTTCCCGAGGGACTGCTGTATTTCTGGTCGAATTTCAGACTGTTGTGCAAGTGGTATTTCTTCCCGTTGTTCTCCTTGGTGATGGTTCCAGTGCAGTAGAGATCATTGCCTGTGTCTCCTTCGCCAAGACGATGCTTAATTTTACGCTGGAGATATTGGCGGAAGCAAGCAGGAGGCGGGGCTTCTGGGCTGTTGTGATACATATTCATGAGCAGGATTGTCAGGCACATAGACAAAGTTCCGAGCGACATCGTGCTGGTCAAGTGGAGCACTACAAGACAAACAAACAAAAACGGAGATAGAGATATATTAAAACAGACCATGAATAATTAATGATCGCCTCTCACCTAAGACGGGAATTTGCAGTGAAGTCCGAGGTACAATGTCAGATACCATATGCAAGAAGACAGTGAACGCCAGGAGCATGGTAACGATGCCAGTGACTCTCTCTCCTGCATGTTGCGGCACCCAGAACATGACGAGCATCAGAGCGGACAGCATCGAACACGGCACGATGATGTTGATCACATAGAACATTCGACGGCGGCTGAGATGGAAGGTGAACTCCACGTACGGGTAACTCATGTGGCCACAGCAAGGCAGCACCGTTGAGTTCTTGACAACACTGGATCTAAATGAAAAACCACCAAATTACCGAAATATCAAGAAATACTGAGAATTGCTGCCAACCCTAACATCTCCCATTCGCCGTGGATGTGGAAAAGCTTCAGATCTGGTTCAGATGCAGTTGGCAGGAGGTCCATTTTGGCGCTGTAGTAAGCCCACGTGCCAATGGAGATGGTGCACGATTGGCTGTCGAAGGGAAAGTATGCGATGTCCATGTCGCACGTGGTTTCAAAAACGCCACCCAGTTCCCAATGAACAGATCCATTCTGACGAACCTGTACGCGCATGCGCTCAAAGGCATCCAACATCTGTTCATCAGCACTATCAGCGGAGAAATGCGTTGTGAATGAGGGACATCGCAGATCATAACGCACCTGTTCATGATGGTCAACTCCGGAAGCCACAAGCGATTGGCACGGACGACAATCGTGGAAATGTTGTCGTAATCGGTGATGTTCCATCTCAGCCTCAAATCCACCCAGTCCTTTTAAAAGATGAAACGTCATTAAAACTTCGCACATATATAATTAAACTACACATATAATTATTGTGATGGAACCTTAAAACTAAGCGTACTATTCTGAAGCTATACAGAATATTATTATTATGTGGGTCATTCATGCCAACACGACTCTAACGCGTGGCCTGATTTTAACAATGATGACATCTGGCTTTGCATAAAATGGCTGCACGCATGATAGACGCCATATTGTATGATGTATTTAGCCCCGGAAGCCTGACTTCACGGCCTGCATGGCTCTTCTGGGGGTCATTGTCAGGATTAATGCACGGAGCTTTATCCTGCAGACATAATATAGGTGATGTTGACTGATTACTATACTCAGTACACACTCACCTCGCCCATTACGCAATTTTCTTGCAATCTCAGCATGCACCTAACCGCCCCCCCCCCCCCCCCCTTTCCCAATCAACTGGTTGGCGTTTTACAAGTCTGCTCTTTATATTGAAAAGGAGAAGGTCCGGGCCAGACCTGACCCCTTCATAGCTTCGTATCGAGCGTCATTTTGATCGTGGGAAAAGGTCAGGACAGATATAGATAGGCAGGATCTTAGTATCAGCACAAATTAAACGATCTAAAATCATTTTTTGGCTGGCCTCGCAAACCTATGATATGACTTCGGACACACTTCTTCGACTCGTGATTGGACAGACTTGAAGATTCCTTGAAGTGTATTCCAATCAGATCAAATCATCAAATTCATGTCAATACGCCTCGCACTGTTACACCACAGCGAAACAACGAACTAAAGCAAAATAGAGCGAAATAAATAAATAACGCTCCCTATTATCGCCCATTACATGGCGCGATCGTGTTTATCTGCAGAGAAGTTTTCAGTACTTCAAACGCATCAAACTGATAATCTGGTGTGTTGAATACATCATTTTATACCATAAATTGATTAATGAAGTATTTTTTGAAAGCAAATGTACTTTTTTACTAGATATTTAGGTCAGCCATTATGGTATACCAAACACGGATCTGCAAATCATTTCATCACACGTTATGACTACATTTGTATTAGCATCAGAAATGAGGATATATTTACCCTTTTCAAACCAAAATTTACTTCTATTGGTGACGTTTTTCTGTTTTACGAATCGGGAATCGGAATCGATTCATGTTATTACATAATTTTTATATGTTATAGTTATCTCAATATATCTCAGTTGTTATGCAAATTGTTGCATTGACATTTACACAGTTTACTCCTAGTATATCCGGAGTTTCAATTAATTAGCTCCAATTTCAAGATCTTGGTGGTAACTAACGCAATTAATTGCATTTTTTAGACGTTATTGTCTTCCACCTGATGTGACGTTATATTATTTAGACCATTCATTATTTGTGTTCAAAATCTGGCGAACATTGATCATAAGACAATTTTAAAAGCATTTGAATTTGCCTTTTATTCCTAATCAACCATTTAATCAAAACGTTTCACATAAAACGTTTTCTATTTAATGAACGTGGATGGCGTCATGGTAAAATACGGATTGTGACTAAAATGCGGAGCCATACGAAGTGGGGATTTCGGGCGAAATTAAATACTGACAGCATTCCAGTACATCACTGATTGATGTGTGTTGTTGTTTGCGTTTTGCGTATCCCATGACTTCTTTGTTAGAATCCTTGTTGTTAGATTTCAGAGTGACATAACCGTTGACATTTCATATTCAGTTGGTTTAAGAACATGTCAATATGGCATCGACATCGACTTCATTCTCATCGAGCCCTCTAGCCTTGTTTTTTTATTTATTTATTTATTTTTTTTTTATTTTTTATGTATACTTTATATTTTCATAATTGTTCTTGTTACCTTGGTATTATCTAGCCATGACATGTTCACCACAAACATTTATGTTATCACCTAGCCATGATCCATCTGTTTGATAAAATCGCTTCCTCTCCCTCATAAATCACTATTTTAATAATATATACGTCTTACTACCTATCATTAGTACTGCAATTGTAATTTTCAACTACATGATGTTTCGCTATATGTCCTTCGATCTTATATATTCATTATGTTCATTAAATGCTTTCACTTTACGCCAACCTTTTAGTTCAAATACTTAATTGTATTCTATATGCTAGCTGGCTAACAAAAAAAAGAATAATGACCACAATATTGACCGATTGTATGTACAAGTATAAGTAAAATAAACATGTAAAAGTACAGCATGGTCGTAATTCATACCCCACAGTTCTAAATGGTTATATATGGTTGTATACTTGTAACGCAACGCGCATTACGTCAAATACCCTGGTCCCCATTGTAAAACAATGTATATGACTGTTATGATGAGCTATATAAACCCATCTCCAATATTCTCGGATTTGGCCTTTGACTGGACTAAGATCAAATGGGTTTCAGGGCGATGGAATGCGGATGAGTTCCACGTCTTGATCTTTTGATATCTGCCTATAATTATAGTCCCAATCTGTTTGTCCTTCACAAACAGCCAGCAGGGACCTCTTTGGTGAAATTACATAATACTCACAGCAATGATGAGACCAGACGTCGTGAGCACCTGTCTTCTTTCGTCCTGCGTAAGAAAAGTGAAACGTAAATCAGTTTAATAACGCCATATGTCAACCTCATACTGCGCATGTGCAATGCGGGCTGGAGATCAACCGGAAATAGAAGAGTATCAAATGAAGATGTACGACGCTGGCACAGAGGGCGTACCATCGCCATGATTAGCGGGATATTCTCATAAATGCGAAAATTATGCAGATCCAGTAGTTCATTCAGCTCACGGTAGGCGCTCCTCTCACTTTTGAGGCTGTTGGGGTATTTCTCCGACGGCAAATGGAATCCGGGGCATTTATGGCTGTCATTATGGCAGCCATTAATATTGATGGCCGACTGACAGAGAGTTTCATGGCTGAATAATGGCCCAATCTATTAATCATACGCCATGAATTACCCATCGCGTTTTAATGGCTGAATGAAGAGGTACACGGAATCAAATATTCATGCTCAAGTTCACAGAGAAATTTCTCAGCTGGTGTGAATTATTTCTGAGGAAAATTTCACAACAATGAGCTGTTGGGAGGGACAATATGAAATTGTATGCGGACTGCTAGACCGCTCATGTCGGGTCATCTGGTGCATTTGGTACTATACAATATAAGTCTTTGGGATTAACGGAGATTACTTCTATTCACAGAGAAACTTGTTACCGAGATCAATGGAAGCAAAGGAAATTACGCCGGTATGGAGCGAGGCATGTCACGTGTCATTTCTTATAACTTATGACAAGGAAGTCGCTTCCGTGTGGAAAACCTGAATTCCTCTTTATTTCCAAGCGATTAGATTCCATTACGTTTAATAGTCTGCTTTGGAAATGATCGCTTTGTCATAATGGCTGACGCAGCCTTACCACGTGGGTCCATGACCTCATCGATCACTTCCGGGTTAAGGCTCCGCGAGAGCGATGATTCAAATATACCAGACGGAGACGGATCAAGTCCGAGGCATGTTTTCGTGTTAGGTATTAAGTAGCGGTTGGAGGTACATTGATGAATGGTTGAAAAATACGCAAATTGATGATATATGCCTCAATTCATCACTTGTTTTATGCGCGCAAACGAAGAGAGGAGGATTCGGCGGAAGTGGATACCCAGCGCCTGCGCCTTCAACGCTGTTGCAGTCTTTGCGGGAAAATCCGAGCTTAATATACTGTCTGGGCTCCTGGTAGATTTATAGGAAGTAGTATTGGTTATAACAGTTCACAGTGGCGATGCATCTCTTCACAGCAGTGATCCTCTTCAGCACAGGTGTGCAATGTCAATCAGAAAATCAGGATGCATTTCACCTTAAACCTCCCAGGGAAATGCACCCGTCACAACAATGCAATGCCAGTGAAATAAAACAGACAGCGTTTTCTCAAAACATCAGAAGGAACGAAAGCGAACGTAATTGACTCCAATATAACAAAACCAATAAGCATCCTTTGTCAATTGATCTATTTATCGATATTAAGAATTAAAAACTCAAATCATTTGATTCATCAAAGGAAAAAAATGTAAATCATCTGAAAGAGGCTGACTGATATCTGCATCCGTTCTACGGATATTAGTGTTTAAAGATGAAAAGATCAAAAGATGTTTAAAGAGCAACCTCGATTGCTGAATTCTACTGTTTTGCTCCTTTAATTTTATCAATGGTATATGCCACTAGTATGTATGATTAGGTTTCACTTCGATCCCGCTCGAAACCTGGATTGTAGCTACCTGAAGTAATTGCGTTTGGTTGGGGCGGTGTTTCAATTAGAATGACTTTCAGAACTCACCAAGTCGTGAATCCGCACCAAATAAAATTGAATCTTGACGTTCATTGGGTCTGACGATTTAGCCACGCCCCTTGCATCAGGGTCATACTGTCGCAGTAGTCTGTCTAGCAATCGTTCTTCTGTTGTTCGAAGGGCTTCGGCTGTCATAATAGCAGCTGAAAAAGAAAGATTGCATAATGGTCATGCATGAAGTGTAGTTGCATAATGGTCATGCATGAAGTGTAGTTGCATAATGGTCATGCACGAATTGTAGTTGCAAAATGACCATGCACAAATTGCAGTCGCATAATGGTCATGCACGAATTGTAGTTGCATAATGGTCATGCATGAAGTGTAGTTTCATAATGGTCATGCACGAATTGTAGTTGCAAAATGACCATGCACAAATTGTAGTCGCATAATGGTCATGCATGGAGTGTAGTTGCATAATGGTCATGCACGAATTGTAGTTGCATAATGGTCATGCATGAAGTGTAGTTGCATAATGGTCATGTACGAATTGTAGTTGCAAAATGACGAAGGAAAAAGAGAAAACACTTTTGTGTTATGATCCAATTAGATTTGACAAAATATAACTTTAAAAGGCCAACGATGCGAGACATTGTGATTGGAAACGAACTCCACGATTGCTAATTGTGAAAATTAAAGGGCGACATGAACAATTACATGTATTTCTGTTTATGCAATATATTTTAAGAAACCCCTTTGGTACCATGACGTGTATGTCATTAAAAATCATGAAAATATGACGTCACATTCATCGCACTGGCAGACATATAAAGCATGGTCACTACGGAGACTAGACACTGGTCATCTGCCAGTTGACCAACGGTACGCGGAGGACCCGATGCCCTGATCCGCCTCTCATGATGCACTATACAATCTTGAGTTATATTGCACCACGGAGACATACATTCAGCGCAAAAAAGAAAGCAGTTGTACCCTTTCAATTATTCAGGCTTCTATAAATGACAAACAACAGGGTTTTGTGTTACGAGGAGCTCTCTTCACAAAAGAATTACGCAACACGCTGTGTAGTTTATATCACCCACTGTGCATATACGTCGGCCCAGTTTTCAGCTTTCTCTTAAACTCGTTTGCAAACTAAAAGGTGTTAATAATATGCTACCACCCTTATAATAAATGAGTTTGATAGAATTGTAGTGGTTGTGATATGTTAGGGATGAAGTGGAGTGTTAATCCAGGGAACATGATTGGTATCATTTATAATTGACTTTGCTCCCACAACACAAGGACCTGCATGGCTGGTTCCACTGCCATGACCAAGGGTAGCACTGGGAGCACCGTCACTCGTGAAATGCCATGGGTTGGGGAGGAGGGGGATGTCTAGCAGCGTGCCCTCTGTTGTTGGGACAAATAAAGGGGTGCTTCACAATGGGTTCTCAAGAAAACATTCCTTGCAATCTTACAGCAATCCATTACGCTGAAGTACGTTCAAAATAAGTCCCGGATCAGCACAATTCGGACCCGCAAAAATAAAAGCGTTGTCAGCCATCGTGGCTTCACTGGTGCCCTTAGGTCATGTGGCAATCATTCACTTGCTTGTTCACTTGTATACTGATTCTCGATGCTGATTTCGGGTGACACAATATGTTTTTTATTTTTTTTTTTTTTTTTTTTTTTTTTCTGTTATGTATCCATTATCACCATGAGGCATAATTTTTATCACTTAAAGGGTTTTCAGTTTTGGAGATCGAAATGTGACAATGTAATTTGAGTATTCTGTGCATCTGCTCATGGCTGTGATGCATGCATGTGATCCTCATGGCGCATGCATGTGATCATCATGGCGTTCGTCAAACGATCACGAGAGGATGAGGCCCTTGGAAATCTCTCGCCACAAATTCTTTTAGCCCCATTTCCCGACTGCTGACCACAGAACCCTTAATCAAATTTCCATTTCATCCGGCATCTGTTCCCTGAGCAAAAGATCCGACAGTAAGGACAGGAATCTAGTGCTCATCTACCAGAATATGTCTCCACATTTTGCACAATCATAATATAAGCGAAGAACAACCCTCCGCGCTCAGTTTCAATTTGCACGGATTACTGCTCTGATCACCAGAGACGTGATAAGAGTTTGATAAGAGGAAAAAGAAATCCGAAATTCCACGAATGAGAAACCACGTGACTTGATAAGTCAATTCCCATCGGAGTCAGCATTGGCGCCCTCTGCCTCGATCGTTATGAAAATGAACAAAGCGTCATGAAAATGAACAATTGCAAGGTGTCCATTTTCCTGCCCTTGTCGTCTGCGTCAGGCATTAGCAATGCTTAGACGACCCGTATACGATAGAGATTGCTGAATCATCATTTTGGTGACTTAGGTAGTTGATACTTATTATTTTGCGTAAGCTGAATTTTGCGGCATGATCTTGGTTACAATGCCTCATCGAGATGCACGCCGCAGTTTTGCTATTTGACGTTGATTGTCGCTATGGCAGCAGCAATAGAGGGAGTAAGAAACCGATATGTGACTGGAATGCATGAAGCGACCAATGGGATCTTTACAAGCGGCCAGGGAATTCCATCAGACATGCTAGACGCCTTTGATAGCGCTGTTGCTTTTCGCGTGAGTTTGCGGCTCCATTCGCGCGGATGCGTATTACGGCACCACGCCGCTCTGAGACGTCCTCCTGCGGTGGCGTCCACTCGATAAGGTGCACATTGTGAGCACTGTACTGCGCATGTGCGGGGTCTTTGTTTGAGCATCGCGTTTGCGTGCAATGCCGTTTTGTACAACAGAGAACTTTTTTGCACTGGCTGCAATACTACGGCTCCCCTGGATGAAGTGCTTTGTCACCGGTGTCACTGAATTGGTCATCAAAAAGATAAGAATACAAGTTTTATATTTGACACGAATATGTCCAGTGTTCTGTTTAAATTATACAGAGAACATGAGTAATTCGTAAACAAAAATGGATCATCAAAAGTAACCCCCGGAACAATAGTTCTGGGATCCTACTTTGTAAACCACTTATATTTGTAAGTTGTGTCACACATAGAAAGGCAGCTTTTCATATCTAGATGTTATAATGATATTTATGGACCATAGACTCAACATTCGTAGCAGCAATTGCCATGCACCCAACATCAGTGATTGCGCAATGTCTCTAAGGAAATCTCAAAATAATGTGTCCGATGTCAGGAACGCATCTTCGAGGCAATTTCCTCCTAATTGCCTCCAAGACGGGACGTATATGTACTCATCGAATGCGGACAGACGCAATTCCAGCCACCTGAGGTCAAGGAGTTCAGCATTCATGTGGTCAGCTGCTCCAGGAGCATTAGTTCAACGACCCAATGTTCAGGTCAACAAATGTTCTAAGACATGTTCGCAGATGAACAGACGCCTCTAATACTTCGCCTGAATGCATAGCCATTAAGTGGAGCGTGTGACCTTTGTACACCGATCGAGCAGCAGCCCTTCCTCTCGATCCAGGGCATCAAAACTTCTGCAAAAACACACCGCTCTTGTATATTGTATTGCAAGTATAGCAACAACTAAGTTGAGCGATCGCATTGCTTGGTTACGCCAGCTGATACGAATATTGCGCAATAGCAACCCCCCAAACGCGCAATTGAACGAATGCAGAACATGCTCAGATTGCACTCACGTCTCTCGCAGATGTAGCGCAGTTTGTAGTTGTCTGGCATGGTTCTGAGTCGCCAGCCCTCTGTGCTGTGTTGCAACGCCAAGAAATGATGACTCTTCCTAACTGGAACCGTCTTCCGCTTCAAGGCACTGATTGTAACTGTGGAATGGAACAGTTGTTTGTTGATTCATTTCTTCAAATGTCCGTCATACTCACTAATGTCCATCTCAGCGTTGTCCCAGATCCACTCGCCATTGCTGGCCACCCCTGATGTCCACCACTGGTCATTTAGCGACTCCTGACCTATGATCGACTCCTGCACTTTTATTCTGCGTTTGATGAAAGCCATTTCGTCCTCCGTTTCTATGGAAACCAGGTTTCCATGTCGAGATTGACACTCAGTTGATGCTTCGTCTCTTGATTGGTCCATCTGACGCGCGGCGTCCATTACGAACAGATACATCTTGTTGTTATATTCATGCCACTCATCTGGAAGGTAAGATAAAATGTGTACATCACGTACATGAGTAAGATCAGTGTACATTTCATCATTTCAAAAAGTTTGAATAAGACGGTATTTGCGCAAGAACTGCGCGTCGAAAAGCATGTGTTGATGTCATTTAATCCCATCCCCTTTCTATGCCTCGTTTGACTTTATTAAAAATCATCAAATCGGCATGTTACACAGCTAAATCATTAATATTAATTTGTTCTTCAATTATTCGAATTTCGATCAATGAATATTTTAAAATCGATTATAAACTATAGTGCAGCTCTGCCTCATCATAATCGCATCGAGATCCCTTGTTCCAGCTCCAGTTCAGGGAGTCATGAGTAGATGTCGTCAATGTCGTCCACATGGACCCGCGATAGAGGTGCTTGCCTCTCATGGAGCCATAACTCCAAATTACACGTCTGTTCTTCCATTGAGGGTGCGTTCAACTAGATGAAGCGACTGAAAAAGTTATCTTCAGCCGCCTTTGATCCTCTTCGTGCATCCATGTTGCGATCTAATGCTGCGGAATTATGGCCAAAAAAATCCCTTAAGCCAAATTGGCGTGACGGAAATTTGTAAGAGAATCGTCTGTGTTTGGTGAGGATATTAAGAGTCGTGTCTCATCATCTGCTTATATTGACTATACCTTGTCTTGTAAGAAGGTGGTCATGAAGACGATTAACTCGGGCAATGATTTATGGATGCTACTATGAGAACATTGCACGTGGCAGATTCTTAAGGGCAGAATCATAGACAGCAATACGGAACCCCAGCATTGAAAATGCAATTGGCACAACTTAGATGGAATGGGACTTTAGCTGATACATCATTCCTTGGTGACAAAGATGAGCGTCCCATAAAACTGAAAAATATGGCCGGAGGTTCCAAAAGAAGCTATATCTTCGCTCAAAATGCTGATTCACTATCGTTCTTTTATCGCCCATGAACACGCGCCATTTTGAAAGCGTAGTCACACCAACTCATTTGCCAGTGCTACTTTTAAGAAAATGCAAATGGAGACCTCACTTTGCCATTTGCGTTATCCTTTACGATACTCGAAGGGCTCGATTCACTGTTAACGACATCAACGCAATGCTCCGAGAGGAGCTGCAGAAGTTCTTGACACAAAGAAGATTTGCGTGTTGAACTGACATCAAAACGCAGAGCAGCCAATAAACCAAGAACCAACTCTTTACACTTGGGTAATAACAATATATGTTGGTTTCTACATTCTGCAGTGTGTCCATTTCACGCAGTGACCTCATTAAGAGAGATGGCGTATCGATATTGCACGCATAGATTATCATGGGATATACGCAGATCGTTGGCGTCTGTGGATTCTAGGACCGAATTAATATTAACAACTGCTGCAACGGATTCCTGCTAAAACCAGCAACGTCTTTAGATGCGCGACTTCTGAATGCTTCACAGAAGTTGTGACGTCATCCCAAGACGGAGAGGAAGAGGAAGTCACCGCCAGCACGAATGACCAACGTATGTGCGCAAACAGTGCAATTAAAACTATTACACGTCCATCGCAAATCGTCCGCTATATACGGGCCGCTCAATAGGCGATGCACTGCCAAATAGGTCACTACTTGATACCATCAAAGAGTCAACCTCCCTGGTGGAAACCACAAACGCGAAGCCAATTCCGGAGCAATTCCGTTGCCGACCCACGACAGCAACCCTTATCAATTAAGAGGACACGCTATACTCGGACGTTGCAGACGACTTCGCCATCTTCCGTCGCACAACATTCTCTCCATGTTGCATCGGAAGCAATGACGATAAAACCATCGCTGAGAACTAAGTTTTCAAATTGAATGCCGCAGAAACAAAGGCCGTTGGTTTGAAGTTGATGTCGGATTCCCTTTGATGTTGCTTTCATTATTCATGCAGCAGTTTGGCGAGAAATTCAGTATACTGAACACGTAATGGAAAAACTGAGATGTATTTAAGGATATTTTTGCTGATTCCTTCTAATTGCGTACCTTGAAGTCATTTTTATTCAGTCTCAGTACCAACTACTCTCGCATGCTGCTCAGGATATTCACTGTGTCTGCTGAATTAATTATGACTTAAGGCGGATACTCGGGGGATCTGATATGATCTGGGATCTCAGACATAGTTCTTGCTCCACAGTATGTCGCAGACGGTACAACGAAAGCACGATTGTCCAGAACTATTTCATCCAGTCAGTCGATTAGATCCCGCACTTTTAGGTCAATTCAACGATGTTCTGTATTTTTCCATTTCATTGACAATCATTTCATTTCATTCGGGGTCAATAACCTGTTCAAGACATCATAGAGACGGAGGCGGGGTGTGTTTACAAAGAAACCAGCTGGTGGCCCCCAGAGAGGGGTTAAAAGCCCGTTCGTCCACGCGACGCGATTGAAAGCCTATCTCAGTCTTAATTTCGTTTATGTGCAATGATTTCTCACGAGGGTAGCTTGTGCTTACAGAATTTGGCTCCAAAAATGATGTTCGTGGTCCCAGATGAGAGCACACAGTAAATATGACAAATGCCACGCGGAGCCCGAAAGCAGGAAACCGGGCACACACAGTTTCATGTGAATGCGCGAGGTCGGCGGAGGATGACGTCACCGTATGACATGAACGCCGTATGCTCGTTTACCCGCTTCTATGCAATCCGCACAAGAGAGAACCACTTGTTGCCAGCAGGAGAATCCGACGAGATTCCTGACATTTGCTGTAGATATTTTTTTTTCTCTGCCGACATGAGATAGCGATCGGTTGCGAGATAAGAGTAACGATGGAAACGGGTCGAAGCTGATCAGCAATCGTAAATAAGTGAATTATTAACACGTTGAATGATGCGTTCACCTTTCTTAAGCTTAGATAACAACACATTTGTCTATGCTATCGATGCCAGCAGGCAATTCTATGTGCAATATTATAATTAAACCCATGGTCATGATATAATGCTATGGATGCCAGCAGGCAATTCTATGTGCAATATTATAATTATACCCATGGTCATTATATAATGCTATGGATGCCAGCAGGCAATTCTATGTGCAATATTATAATTATACCCATGGTCATTATATAATGCTATGGATGCCAGCAGGCAATTCTATGTGCAATATTATAATTATACCCATGGTCATTATATAATGCTATGGATGCCAGCAGGCAATTCTATGTGCAATATTATAATTATACCCATGGTCGTTATATAATGCTATGGATGCCAGCAGGCAATTCTATGTGCAATATTATAATTATACCCATGGCCATTATATAATGCTATGGATGCCAGCAGGCAATTCTATGTGCAATATTATAATTATACCCATGGTCATTATATAATGCTATGGATGCCAGCAGGCAATTATATGTGCAATATTATAATTATACCCATGGTCATTAATATCCAAAAGCTTCCGATCTGTCTGTAATCACATAATTTAATTATCTTCAGCAAAAAGCAATAAAACAAAAAATGTCAAATTACAAATGTGATCAGAATTAAATGTGGAGATAATTACACGAAAGATATTCATTATATGTTGCTTAATGAAAAGATTTCACCGCTTGATGCATCGAAATACTCACAGAATGGTATAATTATTGTATGTTGCAGCCTGATCCACTGATAAAAGGTTGTTATGTCATTGTCTGGGGTGTTTATGGGTTCACAATCCCATTCTGTTAACGGATTATATAATTCAGTAGCAACGCAAAATGGTGGTATTTAGAGGGAGGAAGTAGGACTGGTATATCCTTTCATATCATAACAACAGCGCATGAAAACAAAGCTCTGGTCTCCTGGCAGAGGGCGACGTATCACAAGGAATTATTAATGCAGCGTATAGTTGTCATGGGAACCACAGTTTTTATGCATTTATGTCGGTATCGAAAAGCGTTTTTCGTGGAACGAGCGCTATAACATTCATTTGGAATTTCTTGGAAAATCTCGATGCTCGCGTATTTTTGTTAGTATATCTGTTCTCCATCCACGATTGACAATTAATTACTATAATTATTATTCACGAGCGGCCCAATAATAATTGAGTGCGTTAATAGGCGCACTATAGTTGCAGAATGCTCGCACCACATGCCGTGCATTATGTTGCATTATACCACGACATGTATCTGTGGACCAATTAGAGGCTCTCGTTGCTTAAGTGCTATAATGCCCGCGAAAGAGCGACTCCATTTGACCCATGCACCCGAGGTAACCTTCAAGTATTAACGTACTCTGCGTCTCAAATTGTCCTTTTAAATATACCCCCCCCCCCCCCGCCTTAGCCGAATATTCCATTTATAGGTTTCAATGGGTCAAAAACTAGATATTCTCTTCATTCCCGAAATTCCTAAAGTTTTTAAGAGCCAGTCGATCAATTGTCCCGCGGCAATATCGTATGATGCGATAAGACAAACTCAATCTTCCAATAACAATTAGATCAACTAATCTTTGATCCAATCAAATCCGCCGTAACAAAAAAAAAAAACAAAAAAAAAACGTGACCTATGACCTCTTATACCTCCCACCCGCAGAGAATAATTGTTTTTATAGTTTCCAAATTAAAATTATTACGTTTTTTTTTCTTTAAAAAAATTCTATACATTGCTTTTATATATAAAAAGCTTTCTCTGTATGTCTGTCTGTGCCTCAATTTGTATTCGCGTTAGATATTTGAATAATTGTACGAATAACACCTATGTGGCATTGGGAATAAGGTTTTCCGTCTCCAATTGAATTTTTAGGTCGAAGGATAAAGGTGATTCTTCCAAGTTTCAAACAGGATCGATCACAGCTCATTCATTATTTAAGCTAGCGTCTTGTGTACACACCAAACGATTCAGTGCTACGATATGTACCATAAAGCATGGCACTATAACTGCGCGAGGATGCACCATTCTTGGATAATCCTGCATAATAGTAATTGTAATTTTCTCAGAAGTCGGATATTTAAGTTTTCAAGTTATTGCACTGAAGTTAATACATTATATTACCAGCATACACGTCACACAAAATCTGGAGTTTTAGTCAATTTGCTCTGAGGTCGAAATCATGGTGGTAATTAACCCATTGTTTTGCATAAATTGGTACTATTCTGAATTTTGTGAACTTTAATATTTTTCTTCGTGATGTAAAGCGAGCGTTATTGAGACCTCGATGAAAATGGCATATTTCATTATATGTGTCTGTGTTTAGTCGAAAACCTTTATAAACAACACCTCTTCCAGCCATTTCAGCGTATTTCTGGGCATTGGTTTGAATATTCTCCCTAATTTGGTCCTCGACGATTTGCTTTCCTCCTTGGATTCCTCCCTAAAATTCCTGGTCTTAATTAAGCATCGATTGATATCTTGTTGTATTATTCGGGTAATATTTCTGCGTTACTCTGGTATAATCACAAAAGATTCCTTCTTAAAGTTGCTATAATTATTATTGTAGAATAGAAACTTTGGCTCAACATTGAAGGTCAGAATCTGTGTGAATCTAAGATCAAAATTAAGATTTGCAAATGTTCGGCAGATTTTTGATGTTGTCTATTTTACGTAATAGTGCCAAGTAAAACCTGGAGTGTGGATTGACATCGCCCCCCCCCTCCTTCCTTTTCCAGCCCTCGAGTGCCATGGTTACAATGGGCAGTTGCATCCGATTCGAATAATTAATTGGCAGGGAATTTCAATTGTGAATCCTTGTGCGTGTTTTGCGTTGCGAAGCAGATATTTCTGACTTATTTCCTAGATTGAATTATCTTCTCTGTTTGTCGATTAACCTAATTCTGTTAAAGTGACGTAAGCTGTGTGAGATTTAATCTGAATTCCAAGAAAACGTTGCTATTGAACTGATATGAATTATAAAGAAAAGAATCATCGAATATTGCAATTCAAAAAGCACTCGTTTAACATTAAACGACCCATTATCAGCTATTAATCTCTGCTGGTGCGATTATTACATGAGGGTCGACATAGCAGGACATAATTAAACCAGTCACGCCATCACATCACGGAGTAAATTCATCGTTCAAATAATATTAACAGCTGATAACAAATGGCAATAAAACATTTCGCATCAGGCCAGCGGTGAAGTTAGGAAACAAAAACAAAAAAGTAGATAAAAAACAACCCACCCATCATAATTATGTACAATTAATATACAAACAAAAAATACCTACATTGAAATTCATCGTCCTGGCAACAACACTCACCTTGCATTTCTGCTTCTTGGGCCGGTGCCAAATAGGACAGAGGACCGAGGATGACCCCAAGTGTGAAAGCGTCGATGCCTCTCATGCTGAATCAGTTAATCCTAGCATCCCTCGTTCCTACAATTAAACATAAAGAGCGCGATGAGAGAGTTTTGCGTGCAATGTCGCTTCTATTGGCGCCGCAGAAACGCGCAATGCGAGGCGAATGGACTGAATGGGGAGCGAGAGGTGCGGGCCTGGGCTAAATGCAAGGAGGCACGGAGACGGTGAATTGGTAATGATAGCCCCGCACTGAGATGCAGCCAGCAATCCGTTGTTATAACACACGGGAAGGACAATGATTACTCGTCACCTGCCGTGCAGGAGGTCTGTACCTCTTGCAGGGACAATTATCTCGATCTCAGCGATGATAGACCTCTGCATCAAAATGTACTTTCTCTAAGACACGTGGTCAGATGGAGGCACGTGCTCTACCTCTTTATACGTATTGCACGCAGACACTGATATTGAAATAAAAGACATCAAATGCCACATTGGGGCGCTCACGGTGGCTGAAGTTGCAACCCAACCAGATGTAACATTACCGGGACGAGGTCGTTATACCAATATCAACAGAATAGCAAATCAATCACAATTACAGCGTGCCATATAGCAAACAGACGTCCATTCGCAGACACACTTGATCTACCTCACCATGTGAATGTACACAATGCGTGCTATTAGGGGAAGAAAACTGAAAATGGCGATAATGCCAAAAGCAGCACCCATGACTCGTTCTTACACAGACAACTGCAACGACATCTCATGTTGTTTTTCGCCCGACAGGAGTGCTGGCGTTGGGTACACACTCGCTCCTTGTCTGAGACTTCTTCGAGGACTCTGCATCTTATTCCAGATGCACATGGAATAAACGGGGCGGCCTCACCGTTAAATCTCTCAACTCTGTAGCTTCTTCGCGCTCTGCCAAATTATTACGCAATCAGAAAGTGGTATGTCAGAGAGTCCAAATGAAAGCAGTGGACACAAGCATTGCATCCAATCAAAGCGAAGCCACTCGCCCTCCTAATTGACCTGGAAGCAAGACGAGCACTGAATGGAAAGAAAAACAGCTGTATAATCTTCCCAATCATGCTCTACGACTTGTTTCGTGGAATCCAAGCAGTAAGTACAATGGACAGGTGCTCTGCTCTAAGCCCATAGTGAGCATCTGCGGCTGCTCTGGGGGTCGAATGAATCATGCTACAACCTGATAGCCAGCGCCTTAGATCACATCCTTACGGCGGCACCAGATGAATCTCATTGAATGTCCAAGTACATAAACGAGGCTGCTGCCACCCTCGTCAAATACTAAATTGGAGATAGGGAGCACAGTCCCCAAGGGACGAGGATGATTTGGCAGCGAATGGACTTCCTGAGCGGATCAGGACCTTCCTGGATCTTTCATATCCTGGCGTAATCCCTTCATCCACACCATGGCTCCACCATGGACCATTTGGAAAAGGAGATGAGCGCTTATTGGGGCATTCAGAGGAGGACTTTCTCTGCTCACCGATACCCCCAATTACGTCATCGTTCTTGGGGTCTGAACAACACACACAACGGATTATCCTCTCGTAGGAGAGCATAATTATGGTATTTTTCGCAGTCGCAAATCTCACCCACGTGTTGCAAATCATGGGAATGAATGCTATTTGATCGCACTTGAGATCGTCCGCTGCATTTTGTGATACGCGCCCTTGCTCTGATCAGGCGACTGAACGCCAGATGTCGCTGTGCACCTTTTCCGATTAATTATGCGCATTTATAAGTATTACCTAATCGGGAAAAAAGGTAAAAAAAAAGCAGACGCATTGGAAACATCCGATGAGTATTGATCTTTCTTGGAATTCACGCGTTGCATTTAAATTGAATGTTTTAATCAATTCGCACAATTGAAGAGGTTTTGCTTACAACTGCACTTTTACTTCATCGATGAGAAACGGAAAGTGCTTCTTATCGCTGATACATTTCATTACACATTACATTTCATTCTAAGCTCTCTCCGACACATGACCCGAATTTTACAGAGCCCAAAATATCTTCTACCAACTTACAGATCGAACAAAGAGGATACCATAATTATGAGTGAATTGAACTTTATCGGAACATAATTAACGTGTGTGCATGTAGCTACACATGCGTCAAATTAGCTGCAGGCACGTCACAACAAACAACGTCCAAATTGCACTCCTATATGACGTTGAAGAACATACATATAATATGACTCATAGACATCCTTCGACATGTTGAGCAAAGGGCGCGTTGCCTTGAACTAATCGACGGTTTGATGGCTTCAGACAGGCCAAACGTTGAGTTTCCACACGGATCCTGCAACACAAGAGCAGTCAGTGGAAAATGCACTTACGATGGAATCACGTAGAATTCCACACCTTTTTCGGCACGACATAGCCCACTAAATGGACTGAAGGGTCAGATCAGTTGAAAGAAATAATGGTGCATAAACTATAAACTTAATTTCATTTGCAATTCCTTAAAAACAATAAACATTTACCTCCATATCAGGCTGTACAGCGTTATTGACGGGCAGTGATGATGATCTGTCCGAAGTAGCCGCCATCGCGCGATGCCTGCGATTAAGGTCACGTGTCTCTTTTCAAATATTCTAAACGTTAGTTCAGCTGTAAACCAATTGATGGGGAAAGATGTACTACGCAGCCTCTATCGATGCAATCTCATAGTGGGAGGTTTACATGAGGTTATCTCGGCGTGCGGTAATGGTGAGATATTGCTGATCGTGTTCGGGGGACATTGAACGTGGCCATAAACGATGAACAATTGTCGGCGACGGTTGAGTTGGACGTTTTATGTTAAATCGCAATACAAAGCCAGTGGAGTGCTCAGAACGCGGGCGGTCGGCGCGAGAATAATTCATGGAGGAAATGAGAGAAATAAAGAGAAGTTTAATCTACTTCATAATGCAACGCAGCAAATCGGCGTCGTAAATGACATGATTGAAAGCTCATTAAATATGAGTGCGTTGACGATGATGAATTGCGTTCTATTGTTATAGCAATTAATCTGGGTCATCGCTTGATCGAAGTAGAAGAAAACGGCTTTAAAACAGGCATCGATGGTGAAAGTGTTCTGTGTAAGAAAGTCGAACAATAGGACAATGTGCCCCGCTGAGTAGGCACAACGATACTTACTATATAATGCTACTCTGTCTGCAATCCTCGTAATGTGTTTTCAGTCAAATTTACGCTGCTTGAGAAGTTGAAATAGGCAAAAAGATCTCCCCTCAAGGTGGCAGACGTGTAGGCATCAAGAAGGAAGAATAAAATCCGGAAGATTTCTGATCGGAATACACAATTGCGCAATCGACTGGATGCCAATGTTGAATTCTGATAACGACTCAATTGTGTCCAAGTTCTCCAAGTGTCAAAAGTGGCAACCGCTCAGCAGCGAATTCCGCATCTCTGTGATGAGGTCAGAAGTCTCTGAACAATCATCTCTTCAACCGGACAGACAATTGATCCAACCGCACAAACAGAGGAATAATGCTGGACTTTGGGAAGTGGGGTGATTGCTTTGTCAAAGTGGACGCAATTTGATCAGAGGTGGACATTTTAGACATTGCGCGGCGTCTCTGATGGATGGCGGGTGAGTCTAAGCACTTTTGACTGGAGACAACTTCCAGATGAGCGTCGTTTCCGCGTCCAATAACAGGGGCAATGAAGTCAGTATCGTGGCCTCACTGACCTGGGGGATCTCTGCAGGAATTTTTTTTCCTTGAGGTCAGGACAACCTGAATGTCTGTCCATAAGGATATTAAATGATTGCGCTCGGAGGGCATGACGCAGCCGTTATTGGCCTTGTGACTATTGAACCCTATTGAAGCGGTGTTTGCTCCGATAACATCAAATTGAACCGATCGGAATTCACCAATAAATAAACTAGACAAAATCCACACATGGTGTCCACGTGGTCGTTCAGAACAATCCTTGACCTAAGCGTTTAATGTTCTGAGCAGACGGGCAATGAAATCTCAGGCACACACGTGGATGTCGCACGCAAGCAATTTGTTGGACCCGATGAAATGAACAGAGATTGAATGGTCAGGAAACGACGCAATTAACAAATGTACACATTTCAAGTTTGTTGCCTGACGAAGTGTCAATCAAACCGAGAATGAGATGAACATAATTGCGGACGAAATGGATATAGTGTCCATTACGAGGACATCAATTCATGATTACTCTGGCTGGTAGAAAGTAGAGTCAGGGCCCTTTTATATGCATGCTCGGTTAGCTTCAAACTGCCTCCTGAAGTAATTGGTCAATTTCATCAGTAGCAGAGAAGCAGTGATCTGTACAGCTGAATGGGCTTCGATGTCAGGCATTTGACTGAGTTTCATATCATGTTAGCAGCTCTTTTTTTTTCTGAGAGGGAGGGGGTGGGGGAGAGACCGTAGCATCAATGTGTGAAGTCACACTTTGAATAAACGACCTCGACACCCAACATAACATGGCTGATCCTGCGCCTAGATGCAACTCTCTCTGGTCTCCTCATTCCTTTTGATCCAGAAGATCTTCCTCCGGGATATGTGTTTAAACAATGACAGAGTATAGCATGAAAAATGAATGCGGACTAGGCGGCTGTGTCTCCCTTGATGCGGCGTTCATTGCGTATGATTCCCTCAGAACAAAGGAATTATGACCGAAGGGACCGGAGCCAATTGCTAGGGGCTGCTCCGGGCATTGCTAAGGACGTCAGTCAGTGTTCCCCTAAAGCGCTTAGAGGAATTAATTTCGGTGTTAAATGAGGTTCTGGAGTTGGGGAGTGGAGCTGAAAATGAAGGATTTGTCAGTTTAGAGAGATCGGCCGCTTACGATTTATGACTTTAGAGTTGGATAGAAGGAGGTATGAAGCGCATGCCTCTGCTCAAGAATGTAGATTTGCTCCTCTTTCGCGAGATCAAAGACACTGATGAATTCGTGAGATTAGATCTCCGGAGTCAGGAGTATCTATCAAGACATCACACTATTAGGACGCATTAGTCTGCCATTGAATTCCGAAGATGGGATACTTCAACTGAGATACTTGTCACTCCTTGGCCTTTTGGGTATCGTTCCAGTAATGGAGTTTTGTCCTCGAGTCATAAGATTGGTTAAATGTGTTCTAGTTTGCTAAATGAATCGCTCGCTCTAAGGCTGAGTGATCCCAGTGGAATGGTTCGAGTGTGATGAGCTGTGCTATAAATCTAGCATTATGTCTCTCGGCATGGCATCAGTGAGTTCATTGTCTCTGTTGAGTACGAACAGATATATTCCTTTTTCTCTACTTGTCCCAGATCAATTCTGTTACATCATCTTTGCACAATCTGACTAATCACAGCAGAATACACGCAGTTGTTCCAGACGCATAAGAGGAATTATAAGAGCAAATAGAGACACCATAATAGAGACACCATAATAGAGAGAACCAATAGGGACATGTCGTCGAACATCCATCACGCGGCGAAAGATGAAACGCCGCGAATCTCATTGTTGTCTGAAGTACTGCGATAAAGCGATGGGCGATAACAGACCATGCTCTCTTGATTATCGTCCATGTACACTCGGGAGACGCGTCACACGCTTTGGGCTTCATTAATGCGCGCGAATCAAAGCCTTTGGTCCTCCGTCGAGAGTATTCAGCGACTCAAAAGCAAGTTTTATACAAGGCTTTTTTCGTAAACAGATCTGGCGACACGTGCCCAGGGATAATGGTAAGCTGCATCCGATATCTCTATTAGATAAATAATGATGAGGTGCAGATGTCTCTATTTGCGTTGTATGTCATGTGATGATGCAAGTCTAGACTCAATGTCTCATAAGTCTTATAGCAACACTACAGTGACCACTCTGTTTCATCAGAATTGGTTTATATTTCAAAGCTCGAAAATGAACACCCAAACATTTTGTTCAAACGCCATTTGAGGAAACATTGAGGTCACCATCGAAGGTCATCAGCCTAATTATCGAATAGTATTATTAGAAAACGTGAAGCGTTCATGCGTTTATTGTTATTAATGAGTTTATGAAATTAAAATCACCATACAGAGCAATTACGCTTTCGAATTGCTTGCATGATATTATTCTGAAGGAGACTATGCAGTCTGAAAATTCCGGGTTTAGCCAACTATAATTTGTATTGGTTGCACAACTGTATACCAATCATGATACCTTCGTATAATAAGAATAACTCCTGCCCCAGAAAGGAGAGCAAGATTTGCGAGTCATTTGTTCCAATCAGATGAAACATTCGGACAATTTTGCTTCAGAGAGAAAGGTCAAGGCTTCTGTTATAGCGAGTCGCGTTAAAATGTTTCTGTTATGAAGAACAAGAGAGAAGGGTGGAAGGGAGAGGGTTCATGAAATATTCACCAGGATAGAGGTGGTGGCGCTTTCTCTGTCTAAATTGGAACTAATTTGCAAAAGGGAAACATACCAGCGTCCATGAATCAAACAGAATGATGTGTTGTTCACTCAACAACTGACCACATGGAAACGACCCCAAACATAGGAATTTTTCAATCTACTGACTGAAAGGTGTGAGTCTATCTGTCCTCAGCCATTAAGTATGCGACTAATAATTATGCAAAAAAAAAAGCACCCTTTGTATTCTAATATGTTGTTAATTTTGTTCATTGCAAAATTAATTAAAATGTTGAATAATTAAGAATCTATGTGGATGATGATGCGTATTGACTCAGCATAACGTGCAATTTCATTAATCAATTTAATCGAAGGTACATCCAATGTTCCAGGTGAGCTTCCTAGGTAATTACTTTCAGTTGACGTATTGGTCACCAAATTAAAATTTGATCATTGTGGTTGATTGGAAATTCACGCTGAACTTTTTAATGCACAAAATTAGTCATATTAGTATGAAACGTTATCGATTGTCACTATTTGGGAGGGTATCGTAAAACTGTGAGTATTACGCTCCTCGCCCGTTGATTAAATGTATTACAAGGTTCAGCGTATAATTTATTCAAAATTTTAGCATTTAAATTATAGCTAAATTTATGAATATTTATAATTATCCATATCGGTACGACACAAACAATTAATGCAGATGTTTAAAAAAGCGGGTTACGCATCAGTTTTCAGCGATACAAACAAATTCACAGACGTCATGAATTTAATGCGGATTTCATAATGCCATTATCAGTGCATTCGTCAGTCTCGGGGCTCTTTCAGGTTTAATTTTTGATTGCACGCGGGAAATAAACGATGTGCAATCGATATGTACGTTTTATTAACCAGTTATATCATAGATCTATAAGCATACTAATGTCTTATATTCTTATTCGTAACTTCTCATTATTCAAAACGGTGGTATACATTAGCCAAATACAATTATAGGCCAGAAAATGAGAGGCAAGCAACTGATATCATCAATGTATGTTATTTACATGTATTAAATTAACACTCAATAAATACATACAATCAAAGGCAAGCGTATAGGAATAATATATTACAAAATAACTGTCATGTGGAGCCACTGGCCGCAGAAGAAACCACTAGCTGCATTTCAATTCTGTAATTCGAAAATGGGTGTCAACCTCCTTCGCGGGAGTTCACTCCCCTCTCAGCAAGAAATAATGCACGCAAAGGGGATCAAATCAAAACAACCGAGAATCCGAAAAACCCAACAAGCAATTAAGTATTGGCAGCTGCCCACATCGCGCACTTAAGACAAAATCTGTGCACTCACCTCCCACGATGACCAGCGTCCGAGAGAGGCAATGACCAGGGCAGCCACAGGTGTCGGTATATAATCGGCCAACATGCAATCAATAATAGCACAGATAACTAACTACCTTTTCACACTATGCGAGTCAGTGATGCGGGGCTGCAGTTTGAGCCGCTGAATGCACTCATGGCACTATGGAAATGCGGACCTGCTGCTGCTGTCTCTTTGGCATCAATGCGATCAAATAGGACTTTGGAATTAAAGGCATTGTTATTCTACTCCATTTAAATTTGCGTTATGGCAGAACTGGTAAAAGTACAAGGCGATATGGAAACCCTACATGGGAGGATGAGAAAGACGAGGCAATCACAGCTAACTCCATCATTTAACTCCACAACTAAATCCAGGCGTTCATTCTTAGACCAAAATGGAATATCGAACGACAGCTTGTTTGCAACTATACCATTGTCTAAAACCTCCTAGTCGCGGTATTCATGTCATCAGCCAACAACACGAGACACACCAACGTCATCTGCAATCAATATGCATTGGTCGACATTGACAGCGTGCCTCAAATTGTCACAACTTGAGCAGTGAACCTTCCTCCGCTTCCTTAAGCACATTGACAGCACATCCATCTGCCCCGATCCCCGAAACCCACTGCATCAACAAAGCCACTTTTCCTGAGAAACCATCGCCGATCGCTTTGACCTTGTTCTCCTCATGAATATTCATTAATTCTAAGAACCTCTCTTGATGTCCAAAAGAAAAGTAATAATATTTTGGTGATTGAATCAGCACTGCTATGAGGCAAACCATCGCTTAGGGCACCCCATGGGTCGCCGGGTGCCAGCAAAAGAGTCAATGCAATCCTTGTTTTTTGGTAATCTTGAGCTTCAACATTTTGTGGCGTGTATTTTTTGTTTTTGTTTTTAGGCCTACCATCACCAGCTGAGTGTATATTCCATAAAGGAAGGTATTATATAAATCAGCTCATGCGATAAGCTCTGTGCTGTCTGTCTGTGCACACGTATTTCATCTTCACGGTCGTATAAACTTACGCCCATTACATTCAGAAATAATACATCGCATGGTCAAATTGGAGCAAGACCCGAGATGTTCAGCCTTTGTTGTGACTATGCATTCGCGAGCGGATAATTATTTTTTTGTCGTGATTTACGGTACGTAGAGAGAGCAGGCAGAGACAGAACTTTGAATCTTAAACATTTTACTATACAATCATTCTATTATACGGAGATGTAACTGAAAGAATGCAAGCACTTGGTAAACATTAAAACAAAGATCGCCTGTGGAAATGAATGAGGTCAAAGATCGCGTATTTAGTATGGCAAATTTGATTGGCTAACACATGCAGCCATTGTAAGTGTGATAGTCTTACTGATTGGTTGATCTTGGCCCATGGACTTCTCATGGAAGATGAAAATTGATTAGTTGCATGATTGCTGTCCTGTGGCTAACAACCGACTAACTCTTGAAAAACTATCGAAGATGAAAAACACGCCGAGTTATTGGCTAGGCAAAATGGGGGGAGGGGGGGGGGCATTTTATACCTTGGAACTCAAATTAAAGAAACAAAAAATAATCATACAATTCCGGCTTGGAAATCTCCCTGGTTATAGAACCCCCAAAGGTGACACGTAAGCGAGCTATGATCACAAATGGAGCAACCATTAAGGCGATGACAATACCTTCTTCGTCCAACCAGATTCGACACTATGCATGTTGCATGACACATTGGGGACTTCCCATGTCCGATAAGTTCGTCAACCCATACCAGATAGTTAGTTATCTTCTGGAATAATGGGTCAATTTTAGCCAAATTAAAAGTTTTGTTTTTAACATGGGGTACTTTTGGCTTACTCTGTATATATAATAGAAAATATTATATTTCCTCGATCTGCGCATTTTCCATATCTTCTACTGCAGTTGTTTTCTTCGAATAATTTGATAATTACGAAATTACGACACCGCCTTGAAGATTGCTTAATTTTCATACGTGACCTTCGCTATCCGACGCATTCAACTCACTCAATGAGCGTTGTTTATCTTACTTTATATCGCTTAAATTATCGCTATTTATAGTCTACACGCAGATGCACGTCTGCTCGATTTTCTGTCGGCAGTTATTACACAACAATTCAGTCTTAATATCAAGTGTGAAGAGAAACATTAGTTAATAATTTACACACTGAACTCAATACTGATGATGGAAGTGGGGAATGGATATCATTCATCACCCACGATGGCATATTATATTATGCCAATGTTGAAACAACAAGTCAAAGTTCATTTTTTCAGTCAGCATCTGGACGTTTTATGAGTGAATTTCAATCGAATTTAGTGAAAACTCACTTTGTTATAGAAGTAAATATATCTTATGTTACAATTCATCGATACTGGAGATTTAATAATCACTTTATCTGGCTGTGAGAAGGATTTGTAGGAGGTTTTGCCCAGCAGGCCAGCCGTGTGATAATAGCTTTTCAAGATGGCGCATTTAAGTTTAATATTTTGTCAACTTGATTAAGTTAGAAGGTGTATATTGTGGTATGATCCGCTTAACTTAGTATTATTTTAAATATATAATGAACATAAAATGATATCAGATATGATGTGACATTATTAATTGGTCCGATTTCACCCTCTTTCCTCACCGCTGCTGCCATAATTAACACAATCAGTGAGCCTCATTAACTAAAAGATCCTGATTTGAATTACATGCATAATTATATGCTTATTCCTCAATCAATTTACTGATTTCATGTTCATTATTCCTTTCGAAATCAACTGTTCATTCCTTGTCAAGCTTTTGCCACGGTAACCAGCGACACTTCCCTGTCGTACGTTCGCATTGAGAGGCATTCTGACTCATTGAGTTCTAGAATATTATCATTTCATGACAAAATAGATAGTTGTGTTTGAAGGTGGGGACCAGACCGTTCGCCCTTGGCAAACTCGCCATTATGTAACAAAGAATGTCGGCCTTGATTACCTCACGGGAAATTAGCCTACATTACGACGTGGGTGACATGTACGCTGACATACATGTCTAACAATTAATGTGGTCTGCCCCTTGTGCAGACATATTATGAACAGAGTCTGACAAAAATTGATTGATTGACACTCGCATCTTGTAAGTAGTGTATCATATCAGTTTATGCATTTGCATAGTACTAATTTGGCACTACAGGAATTCTGCGCACTTGCACAGTGGGGATACGGATGACGGAGAATGTCCGGCTTATCATTTGCATATCATTAACGGACGGCGAATTGTGCGGGTGAGACGGAGAATTGTGTGGAGTGGGACGGAGAATTGTGTAGAATTTGAATAATTGTTCATTTTTCGAGAAATCCTGCATTGTTTACAACAAATGATTTGTGCAGATACCAACCAGTCCATCTGGCTATCACCCGGTATCATCCATGTAGCTGTGGGGTGTGCAGTTTTCAAACGTAAGCTTGCAAAGTTTGACCACCCCCCTCAGAATCGACCTTTCGGCACACATTTTTGTTTATATATATCGGTTATACGGGAATTCAGTACACTTGGTTGCACATGTTGGAATCATTTCCCATTCGATATATCAGTTATACGGAAATTCAGTACAATTGCATGTTGCACATGTTGGAATCATTTCCCATTCGATATATCAGTTATACGGAAATTCAGTACAATTGCATGTTGCACATGTTGGAATCATTTCCCATTCGATATATCAGTTATACGGAAATTCAGTACAATTGCATGTTGCACATGTTGGAATCATTTCCCATTCGATATATCAGTTATACGGAAATTCAGTACAATTGCATGCTGCACATGTTGGAATCATTTCCCTTTCGATATATCGGTTATACAAATATTCTGTACACTTGGTTACTTACACATGGTAGAATCCTTTCTTATTCAATACATATCGGTTATACGGGAAATCAATACACTCGATTGCACATGGCGGAACTATTTCCCAATTGATATATCGGTTATAGGAAAATTCTGTACACTTGGTTACACATGGTGGAATCATTTTCCATTCAATATATTGTTTATACGGGAATTCTCTACACTTGGTTGCACATGGCAAAATTATTTCCCATTCGATGTATCGGTTATACGTTTTCCTTCACAAGGAGAGCTGACATGCATTATATGATAGCGATAAATGCAACTGCTTTATGAATGCGCACCATATGATGTCAAATCCTTTTAGAACACTACATGTACTAAATTTATAGCAGTACAAGCACCATACAAACGCCTCCAATCAACGCAAAGACATTAGCTTCAACTTTCAGCCCACTCTAGATGTCCCCAACCCCTGTCTGTCCATGCAGGATGTCGTCTCATCGTGACCGTTATTATTCGATTTTACTCGCTCAATGATTGACAGTTGATTTTTCACTCCCAAAGTCATTTAACCAGAAATGACTGAATGTGCTTTTGCACATTGCATAAGGTTGTCAACATAACATTGTGTGATTCATGCAATCTATTCTAAGGCCACTCGTCAACCTTGAGCAAAACCATAGACAACTTATCTGCAACCGACATCATACAAATACCACATCAACAGCGACTGCTTGCATGAATGGGGCAACCACAAACTCCGAAATTGAATCATCAATGTTTGGGGGAAATGGACCGAGAGCCAATGAACTTGACCATTACCCAAACCCCTCAAGGGCGGCGTGTTTCATTAGGAACCCGTCAAAACTCATCAGGGCTTATCTCCACCGTGTGATCCTTCTTTGAATGTTGGTCTTTGCATGTACATATTATGTATTTGGTGTGTTTCTTGGGATCAGAATTCCTCTCATGTCTTAGTATTTTTTGCAATCCTCTACTAACATTTACGCACAATATATTTCTAATGTTGTACGATTGAGGTCTACTCTGATTAAATTTTCTACATTTTACTCTACACAGAGTGGGCCAAAGGTAGACTATCTAGTGCATGTTGAAAACAAAACTCTAAAATTGGCTAAAATGAAATAAGCAAATTATTCAGGATTGACGAACAAATAACAAATTATTCATGATTGACGAACAAATAACAGGTAATAAACAGCACATTGCTGATTCACTGAATTCCTATTTTGTGATTGTGGGAAGCACACTGGACTCACAAATTCCCAGGAATGGCCCTTGCCCTATAGATTTCTGTGATCAAGCTAACAATACCAGTATCGTATCTTCTTAACTCCGGTAGTTGCTGAAGAAATTTCGGATTGTATAAAGCACTTGAAAGATGGAAGTTCGGGGCATGATCAAATTAAACCAGAAATTATCAAATACAGCAGAGAGGCCCTTCTTAATCCTGTAACTTACATCTTCAATTTATCCATTGAGCAAGGGCATGTACCGAGTGCTCTGAAAAAAGCCAACATCACCCCTGTTTTTAAATCTGGAGACCCCCAGTTTGCTAACAACTATCGCCCAGTTCTCCCCACATTTAATAAAATACTCGAGAGGTTAATTTTCAATAGACTCTATAAGTTTATTGAAGATACTAACATAATATGTGATTGCCAGTATGGATTTCGTCGGGGCTTCTGCACTGAGATGGCTCTCATTGACGCCACTGAACACATCTCTAAATCTCTAGATGAACGACTTCATACAATTTCAGTCTATATAGACCTGAGTAAGGCATTCGACACAGTCAACAAGCAAATTCTATTAAGGAAGTTGAGCCATTATGGGGTACGTGGTATTGCTCTTAAATGGGTTAAAAGCTATTTAACCATTAGAACTCAGAGAGTAAAGTACCTAGACTATGTTTCATTAGAAAGGGAAATCGACATGGAGGTCCGTCAGGGATCTATATTGGACCACTGCTGTTTATATTATATATAAATGACTTGCTAAACATATCCAGATTAATGAAAGCTGTTGTCTTTGCTGATGATACTACCTTATTTGTATCAAATCCTAACATCACTCAGTTATTTTCATTGACTAACACCGAGCTCAACAAACTAAACGAGTGGTTCCACTGTAACAGACTTTCGTTGAATGTGAAAAAACCCACTATATGTTGTTCACCACCAGTAAGCAATTGGAAAAAATGAAAACCTTAATCTAATTCTGAAAATCAACGACGTTGTTATTACTAGAGTAGACAACACTCGGTCCTTGGGGGTTTACATTGATGACCAATTAAAATGGAATTATCATGTAGATTATATATGCTCCAAATTCAGGAAGGGAATAGGAATCATGAAGAAAGTGAACAAAATATTCGACGCAAAAACCTTCGTGACTCTTTATTACACTCTTCTGTATCCGTACATGACGTACTGTCACCTCATATGGGGCAAAACACCTGGGAAATACTTCGACAGAATTCTACTGTTACAGAAGAGAGTGATACGAATTATTCACAATGAGACTTATACAGCTCATACTGATACGCTCCTTTCTCAATCAAGAGGATATCGGATTTATATACTTACTTTACAGCAGTGTATGTGTACAAAAGTAAAAGAGGACTGCTACCAGCAAAACTTTCGAGTCGCTTGGGATTCTGTGGTGAGGTCTGCCGCACATCACGCTCAGCCACTCAGCACTTGGTTCGATTAGCCCTGTGTAGAACTCAACTGAGACAAAACACTATTTTACACCAATGTTTTAAAATATTTAATGAGTTCTTTGGTTTCTTGAAGTTGCAAGACTACAACACCATAGTCTCGCTAAAAAAATACTCGAAAGACATTCTTAGTTTCCTTGTAATCACGTGCACAGTTCCGTATTGTTCATTATTGAACATGTATATGTATATGTATATGTATATGTATATGTATATGTATATGTATATGTATATGTATATGTATATGTATATGTATATGTATATGACTATATGTATATGTATATGTATATGTATATGTATATGTATATGTATATGTATATGTATATGACTATATGTATATGTATATGTATATGTATATGTATATGTATATGTATATGTATATGTATATGTATATGTATATGTATATGTTCATCATTATTCTGTCCGAACTCAACGTACCAATTGCATGTCTGTCACATTGATTATAATTATCTCTTTTTTCTTCTTTTTTTTCGTTTTTCTCTCTTTTTCTCTCTTTTTTTTCTTTTGAATTTGTATAAGCTAAAAATTTGAAATTATTTTGAGTGCCATATGATTTCGATCTCGGCACCCTTTTCTTTGGTCACCCACACTTAATGTAAATAATTTTTTTTTCCTTTTGCAACCAAAGAAATTTACCTCTATTCTATTCTAATCTATACAGCGATATGTTTTGTAACACTTTCTCAGAAATGCGTAGCACCACTGGAAAGCATTGTGATCTTTAATATAAAATAGATAAGACTACTGTTGGCCCACTCTGTATACATTTAATTATATTTTGAATTATTATTTTAATTATTTCTTTGGTGATTCAAACCAAGGTTGGTCATAATACCCTTTTACGAGTCCGCCAGTCAATTAGCATCACTGACAGACTCACAGTGACATATCGGCGAATCCTAAAAATGGTTACATAATATAATTTTACTGAATAGAAAATGCAAAGCCTCTGTTGATATGAAAATTTAAATGCTCCAATTTTCTGTAAGCAATCTTCAATTGCAGTGTATATCGAAAATAAATTGGAGCGCTTGTGTTTTATTTTTTCTTAAAATAATAAATGCATTGTACACGTTTAAATTTACAGACATTGTTTAAACTGAATACCTACCTCTGGCCTGGCAATTTTGTCTTAAAGGTTTTGCCTTAAATCATGGGATTTATTGACTTCCCTTTCCGGTGATGCTATATGATTTCTGAGAGAATTAAAAAGACAAATGAAGTGAAGCAGACGCTTCTTTTGGGTCTTATTTGTGTCTGTGACAGTGAGCAGAGAGCGCTGCCCTCGCAAGAGCTGATCACCCAGATACAAAACAGCAGACTCCAATTCGTGGCATCATTGTGTGGTTACCCTTTCCACTTCAGTGCTTGCTCAAAATCAGAACTGAACGCTTATCTAATATCCTAATAGAGAGCAGGCGGCAGGTCTGATACAGTGTATTGTGTTGCGCCCTCCGTCAACCAACTCTCATAGCCTCACTCAGCTGATGAACTGCTCAACTTTTTAATTCAAATATTGAAATTGAATTGCATTGTCTTCTTATCCCACTCCTCCATAATAGACACAAAAAGGGTTATTAAATAGTTGCAACATTTGTATGGCAGAGCGCTCTAAACACAACCAGCATACAGAGTGCATGGTTTATTGCACAACGATCCCAAAATTAACCTGAATGAATTACCCGATAGAAGAGATCCACATGCGACCTGCAGCCATGCTATTGGTCCGTGTTATAATACAAACCCGAGTGATGCGTGTTTGAGGAGAGAAAGAGATGAGGCAGATTGTATTCGGAGATTTAGGACTTGAGGGAACTCATGAGATGCCTTTGAGGTCCATCCCCTCGGGTGGAGGGGAAGGAGGGCTGGTGTCCCTGGAGCGACCAATGGAGGAGCACGTGTGTACATTCGTCTGCGCATGCTTCAGAGCAGAAGGATCGGTGTCCTGTACGTATCCTGTGGTACAGTACATCGATCATTGCTTCTTAAAGTCATTGCTTCGTATATCTAGTTCTAGCACCACAATAATAAGACTTTGACAATTGAATCGAGATTTTATACCGCTATATCTAGAGATATGCGACAATACTGATTCGGCCAGACGAATATGAGAACAAATAAAGAAGATTGCCTCCTTTTCCGGTAAAACCCGGCATAATTGAAGGTAGTTTTTCATTTCAGTGGTTTAATTGCTGAGGCATGATTCAGTAAGAATAGACTCTCAGATAACTCTTGTAAGTGACCTAGTGGATTAGATATATTGGATATAGCGGTCATGATGGGGCTTGATTTCATGTTAACATACATTATTCTATTTCTACGATCGTGGGCTTTATTTTGATTATTACATGTCACATATCCTTTAACATCGGACGAACTGATACCAATACAGTCAAAGCTCGTTATTATGAACCTTCAGGGGCCATAAAAATTAGTTCGTAATATCAGAGTTCTATATAATGCGGAGAACAGTAAAATTTCTCGGATCTCATAAATACGTTATGATTCAAGCAGTTGCGTAATGATTCATTATCAGCATATCTTCTCTCACGATCGAAATTAGGGTAATAGAACATGATTTATTAATAAGATAATTATTTATATTAACACGAACACAGATTTAAATGTTCATTGTTTAACTCGAAGTTTATGAAATTCATGGTGAGATCAGCATGAGAGGCAACGTGTGACACTCAGTTATAGCCCGGCAGACTGACCGGCCGGTGCTGGCGCCGTCATCTGCTTAATTGCTAGGAAATTGATGCAAGAGTGGTGAATTAACTGCACCCTAGAGTACTTGCAAACTGCTTCACTGCCGATCTATGTTCTTCGTCTTGATCTGCAAGTAGCATTTCTGCGTCTTGATCCGCGGTGAAATGAGCATAATGTAGACTACATCTGGTGGGGATCCAAAAAATAGTTCTATATAACCAGAAGTTTTATCCGAGTTCGTAATAGCGAGCCTTAACTGTAAATGTTCATTTTGCACAGTGTGACCAACAGGTTTAGCAATTAATTAATTATGGATAATCTGTCAATGTTGTAGATTTTAAATCTTTGCAGATAGATTGCATGTTATCTATCCAGTGAACATTTTAGTACCACTTATATGACATTTTTTTTTTACGCAACATATATTAAATACTCATTCGAGTACCAAATTGCAGAATATATGGTGTTTTATTAAGGATCCAACCCTTCATGAAGTGACAATACCCTTTGTCCGACTTCTTTGACCCTCTACCGTGTTAAAACTCCGAAAAAT
>KB311628.1:0-29869 GCA_000328365.1 Capitella teleta | reverse complement strand
CAATTATAAAATAAAACAAATAAAATATATTGATTCACTTGTATACCGCAACTGGCTTCGCTTCTATGTGGTTACATATTTTTCCTGGTTATAGGACCATCCCAAGCTAGGTGACATGATGATTTGTTAAACAAGAACACAGCTACTGTGATAAAGCAAAAATGTGATATGTTAAATTTTTCACTCAAGAAAACAAAATCTGATGCTTGTGAATTTTCCGCAAAGAATCAGCTTTTTCAATCATTACCTCTAAATGGGGTTATCTTACCACTTATTCTTTTAATATAACATTTTCATCGAATTGCCAATTTTATTTACAATTTCATTGTACTGCTGCCAAAATAAATGAACTAATCTTTCATATTTCTTTGTCTTGATTTCGTGTTTTATTCTTCATTTTGTATATACGGTATGTAGCTAACATACTACAGTGGTACAGGTATGTAGACCTCACCCAACTTATCTGAGCTAACTGGTATGTATATATACTGATAAGTCTTCTATCAATTCAAACTTCTACTGTAATATATATAAGCTAACTTATTTCAGTGTATATTGAGTTATAGACAAAATTATCAACAGATAAATGAGCGCTGTCACAAGATAGTGCGTTATGATTCGCGAAATGCAGACGATTGTCTCGTATTTCATCATATATCGAATTATCACGGAATATTCGTCAATTAGAAATAGGCGATAATTAAATTTCAGACTAATGTTTACCAGGATTAATCATTAAAATAGGACTACACGGCTCATCTTTTGATAAAACATGACTTGATCGCCGTGACAGCGGCGCCTCGGCACTCGATAGTCGCTTCGAATGTGTCTCAGTGCATGGTTGAATTATGATTTTATTATCTCCGATTTTATCATGCACGAGCTTAGTATCCGGAAAATCGCCTTCGTTGAGAGTGAGAAGAGATAATTTGCGTCGTTTCACAATAGTTTGATCCCGCTGACAATATATATACAAAGAGTTATTAGACTTCAAACATAGGCGATTTAACATGGAAAAGATAGGACGCCACAGATTTTTGTCCGCACTTTTCCGCGCATGCGCAGTGCGGAATTCTATTTTTAGCTCTTTTTGGGCCGTGAGACAAACGCTATTCGAAGTCGCAGAATGATTTTAAATGCAAACTATGGCATCAACAACTAAGAAAAATATCAACTTGTTGGTATCAATTAATGTGTAAGGAGTTCAATGTAGTAGCTGGCGCGCCCGTGTTGCACGAGACCGTGTAATATATTGACCGAGTACAAACATATTTTATGTTACACTTTATTAATTGGATTAATTTCAAAAGTTGTACATCGTCATGCATGCTTTTTATCTTTTTAAGAAAGAAGAATTAAAGAAGAATCCAATCTTAAGTGTAATTAAAGGACTTTGACCATGTTTGATCACATTGTAATAAAAATTAAAAATAATAATAAACTAAAATTTATTTTATATAGCGTAAAATCCAGAATGCCAGAAGAGGGTACTACAGTACTTGAAGGATGCGAATATCGGGAGCGGGGTAACAGTCTTTATACATGTAGTCTCCCGAATGTATAACAGAGTGTATAGACCACCAGGATGGGTAGACCGAATGACAGTTAATGGCATGCTTTTTCTTTTCTCGTTTCATTTGATATATCAATATTATTATGAAAATAACTAAAATTGCTGGTTTTATTTCCTCAACAAGAATTGCTTCCCTGTTTAAGAATGTTTACGAAAGCCTTGACAACATTGTACTGGACAAATGGTACACAGAGCCAGTCTGTTTATTATTTTCAGGCTTTTTGTGACCCCGACGATATACGATGCTATAAATTATAATCAAATTTAATTAATCAGATAAAGTAACATTGGACAATATTTAACTAGTTGAAAACTGAAACAGTTGTAAACAAAAAAGTAAAATTAGAAAATAACGCCGCTCTCTTAGTCCATTCACATCAGTTCGGCGTCATTTGTATCTTGGTGGACGCCCTCGGTGACTGTGTACGGATCCTGTTCAATTCTCGGTCGCCCATCATGCAGTGCTTCGTATTGGCGGGATGACTCATGAACCGGTTTCTTTGAAACTCGAGGCACATTTACGTTAGACACATCGCCAGTTAAGGCAGGGGTCGACGCTTGACCAATGCGTGTCGTTGACGATTGTCCTGCGTCTCTATCGTCTTTTTGGAGGGATTCTTGGATTGACCTTGGACATTAAACTCTGTCTCTCATGACAGCAACTCACCAATTATTTGTTTGCATAGATCGCCTACGAACCAGATTTGACATCCATCGAGACAGCGACCGTCAACAACAGAACAGGCAGAGTTCTGGCATCGGCCGCACTCTTCTTCACAGTTGACTCCAAACGAACTCACGTCACAGTCTGTTATGAAAGGAAGAAATAATTGAAGCAATGCTACAATAATTGCGCTGGCTAAATTGATAAATTGCATGGGTTTCGGGCTCCATCCAGGCCCCCTTTCAAACTGGGAGAACTGGGGGTGAAATAGATTGCCAGGGATGATATTCCGTGTAAATAACAGAAATTAGTGTATGTACGGGATCACATGTGCACAAGTAGGCCGAAACTCCTATGCTAATGATTCACTCGCTCTCTTTGCTGGTTTGATTGGGATTTGCTGACAGGTTTGTTTCTGGTTTTCTGTGGTTCTACCCACTCTTGGTGATGCGGTTGATGAACGAGTTGTGAGAGGAACACTTATGCCCAAATTTTCAATCGTAGCCGCCGATCTACTGCTTGACCACACCAAAGAGATCGGCGGCAGTGGACGGTGACGAGCTATGGCTAAATCGGTATTCTCATTGTGCAAAGGCAAGCCCATACCATTGGATTTTCAGAACGAACAGCTGAGTAGTATCAACCCATGCATGAGTTACAGCTCGGCCACCACAATCGGGAATTCGGGCATTCACCTGTGGATAATTGGATGTTTGTGGAATCAGAGCCAAAGCCATATTGCCTTCTTCCATTTCCCTGTACGGCTCAACTCCGAAAGCACACTGTTTGTATGCAGAGATGTCTGACAAAACCAGGCTTTCATCTTCCTTTGCAGCATCGTTGCCAAAGATCGGACCACGGTTAATGACGTCACCATATCCAGAAGAAACCACGACGTAATCAATCCTGTAGCCAAAGTATTGCGCGTATTTCTCTGGAATCTTCAGATCTAGAGTCCAAGTGATGGGGACTGCCGATTCATTCAATTGGATCGCAGACGGACCTATTCCACCTAATGATTTTTATTTATTTATTTATTTTAGACAAAAAAATCGAACTACAACGATAAATTGTGATATTAAATGACATTATACACTATTCAGGGCATTTTAATGCATATATCTGTTTTAATTCTTGATATATGACAGTTACCCATTATTTAGCCTCATCGCAGTCAGCATTTAGCTATTCAGCATTTCAACATTAGTCAAAATTACTGAATGATTATGTTGCTCACCCCTAGATGTGTGTACTACTGTCCATGGTGGCATGCAGGATAAACAACATTTGGGATTTATTGAAAAGAGTATGGGGAAATCCTGGTCCCGGGCTTCTGTTCTGGCGCCAGCATCACCCGAATGGCTTGGGTGGAGCCATATAAAACCCCATCATATCTCATGCCTCATGCCAACGCATGCATACACTATGTATGTCAGGATTTAGTGCGCAACATAGCACATCATTTAGAATATTAGATTATAGAATATTGCATATAATTATAGCCCATTTTGGGATACAGGGCCGATATGATCAGTTGAAGTATCAGTTGAATGGGAAAACCATTGAATTGAATTTCAAATGCCGCTTACTGAATTTATCAAATCTTGATGTCGCAATGAGTAAGAGTGTCTAGTTCCTTTAGGGTTGTACCATAGACTAATTACGTAATTAGTCTATGGTTGTATTGAAGCAAGCGCATCTGAAGGCTCACCTATTTAAAGCAAGTGACTATGCAGACTGCACTATGTTAAATGCCGTTGCTGTCAACTGTATAACTTTCGTCAGCCATCTCATGCCATGCTCCGCTGAACCTGCAGACATTCAGATGCCTGTTGAACGTGCGCGTCCTCAATGTGAAGAAGTGCGGGTTACATATGTTTCGCGGTAATACAATAATGTGTCGCACTCTTGTGATTGTAAAATAAAACAGTAATGCGTTATGAATCCTTTCCTGGTGCAATTTTTGCGCTTAGAATTAATTAGCTAATGCATGTACATTTTAAATTGTGATTTCATGTCAAAGAAGAAGCAATTAATGTTCTGCAAAGGTTGTCCTCTCACAGGATAGGCAGTTCGGAAAACTGAAGATAACCGAGATGAATAACATAAGCACACATGTATCCTCTTAATCCGAGTTTTTTCTCTCGGGAATAATGTTTTCCTTTGAATATTAAATTATTAAACCTGCGTTTCTCTTTATAATACTATACACACATAACCAAAACTTAGTCTTGTAGACAAACTTGAGTGAGTCTAGCTATCGCTGTACTCTGTTTTCTTAGTCTATTTAGCCATCGACTCACTTTCGCCCGCTCGCGCTAGCATTCCGCGACTCACATGCAGCTTGTGGATGAGTTCAGAGCACCTTCGACGCAGTGCAGCGATAGATAGACTCGGTGATGAGTTCGTCCTTGATTTCGGTGTCGATGTGCCATGGAGGATTTTGTTCGTCAGCATTATAATTTTGACAAATATGTGAATGCACTAATTGAACTTTTAATTAGAGCCTGTATATTATCCTTATAGACCTCAGCCTTACATTGTCGCTACTAAAATCACTGGTAATTCCCTCCCATCGCGGCATGAATAACGGTCTATGAATATCATAACGGCCGTGTGCAGTTGTACACCCAACAACTTTTTCAGTCGGAAAGCGGGCAAATCAACAATTCACCACAACGTGATTTCATTCTTCAGTGTTCTTTGCTATATACTGTAAAAAGCGCGGAGTTTAGTTGATCTCACGCAAAACAATCTGCCTTGATTCCCAGCTGCTCTCTTATCGTGTACATTGCCTTTATAGACTCCCCAAGACTACGCCCAACGAAACATTTGTGGGCGATATTATGAGCACAAGATTGAGAATAACTTAGAAGCAGAAACGTCCCCTCACACGTCGTCCCGAACGTGCGCTCGAAACATCGAGACCGAGAAAGACGTTGCTGCGTCTAAGAATAACTATGCCATGGACGGTCTACTCTTATAGTAATATAGATTGGTTACACACTCAGTGTCAGTGAAAAAAGGGTGTACAGTCTTGTAACTGCCTGATAAATAACACCTGTGATTGGTGTCCTTTATTTGTGTTTATATTTTGGACTGAGCAAAGGTGTAAAATAGTGTCATGGCAACAGCTTCAGTGTCCCCGCAGGCCCTGCACACTCAGAAATTCGGAAATTCAAGTGCTCCATGTGCTCTTACTCCTCCCTGTTAATGAAGAAAATGCTCAAGCATTACGAATATGTTCATAACTATGACAAGAATTTGCAATTGAGCTGTGGTGTTTCAGGGTGTGCAAAGGTGTACCGCAGTGTTCGTTGCCTTAAAAAAAAACACATTCAACAGTACCACAGTGACTTGTTCCACCTCAATGATGCCAATGGGCAAGAGGAGACAGTCCTGGATTATCTCAACCTGGAGTTGGAAGAAATCGATGAGTTTGGTGGAAATGAAGACTCTGTTCATTCGTGACTATTTTTTAATAATACATATGTTCACCCACTGTTTCGTTTATTTTCTCACTTGCGGAGTAAAGGGGGAGGGGGAAAGGTTCACAGAAAATTGGCTTTCTATCCAGTATTTTAATAAGTCTCTGATTCTCTTTCGCAGGGGAGTCCAGCAGTGGTGTCAAACTGTCAACAGACGTCTCTGGTTGAAAGGAAGCGAGTGGGATCATGGTGACCTGGCCTCATCTTGTTAGTCACAAAAGCTAGTACATGTGACCAACTTATGAATGATAAGTTAGTCACAAGTACTAACTTTTGACTAACATCAGAGAGACTGGACTCAGATACCATGTACCCCGACTCACTTACCTCGACCCAGAGTGGGTCAATTTTGACACCCTGCTGGACTCCCCTTTCTGAGTCGAGCTGACTAAGTTTTGGTTATGTGTGTATGAAACAAATAAACATAGTCCCTTGCTGCAATAGAAGTTCGTTTCTTCTTCTAATTATAATGATGCAATACTCTTGCTGTGGCTCCGCGTAAAACAGCTAGGAGGTGCTGGTTGAATTGTCAACCTTGGATACCGGTAAATCGTATTTTTTATAGTTATAGAGACATGTGCTAGCCTTCTATGTTGGTTTCAAGCAAGATCAGGCTATGTTGTAACATATTATTAATAAAAACAAACTTTCGTCATACGGACAACCAGTGTGTATTCATCGTTTTTCGGGTGTGGGAGATCGACAGTCATTGAGTCGCTTGAGGCAAAACACTCGTTTGAGGTGTTTAGTGAGACCCCACGGCAGAGATATACCATCATAACGTATCACGCTATGGTGGCCGTTATGACAAGCATCGCAGTCACACACAATGCAATAATCAAAATTATTCTTCCTCTATGATGCTGTTCTTGTGGTTACACATGCTTTGATCGCCGTGCCGTAGAAACAATGGTCGCGTATCGAAACAGCCTGAAGTACATGGCACGGCTGCAAAATTGTCTTGTAATTTATATTCCACAACACACATGTTATATGGTGTAGTTTGGTTATTAATTAAATAATGAAATATAATGCATTTGAAGCCGAATTCCGGGCTCGGTTCCGGACGTACTGCATTATCTTCCCCCTGATGCGAAGCAGACGGAAGTATCAATATTAAAGGTATCAAGTTCGATTAAGTCACGCGAACCAGATGCAAACGATATGTTTTGCCCCATTCAACAGACCGGCTAACTGCAATCCTATGCCGAATGTGGGGGTCGAGGTCCCGGGTTTGAGACCCGATCGGGCCGCGGGCGTTATGGTTATAAATTGTAATTGTAATTAGTTATAATTATAATTCTTCGGTGAAACTGCAGTGCTGCTTAACAAGGCCGGCGCTGTGCACTACTGTCTGTGGTGGTCAGCAGGATAAAAAACCCTTGGGATTTATCGAGAAGGGTAGGGGAAAACCCCGGCCCCAGTCCTTGGGTGGAGCCGTAAAACCCCATCATGCCCCATATATAATTCCCAGATAGCATTCAGGTGTCGGTTATATGCCATTTACCCATCATCATTGCCACAGAAGTATCGCTTCTTGCCACTGTCGTTCTTCTGTCACTTTTGTGGCGAGAATTATACACATAAGAAAATGTCTGTGCCACGTAGGTGAAACTTCTCTGACAAGAAAGGAATTAAAATTATCACGTGCCACAATCATGCACTTTTTCATTCACATATCTGGCGACTTATCTGAATTAAACATTCAACCAATTAAGCCGCAGAGCAAATGCAAATAGTGTGTGTTTGTTCCCGCCCAGCCACATGGGCACTGGCAATTAAAGGCCAAACGTTATTATGTATGCATGAAGCCTGAATATTCATGATTACTTATTTGAATGTTACATCATTCTGTTCTTAGCGTCCGCTGGGAGTAGACATGCAAAATTCAAGTTTCAACTACTAGTACATGCATCTTCAACGATTCTTCAGCTGCCTTCATAACTTTTTACCGGTGAGCTATTCTTTATACAATTGCATCGTTCATCATGTATACACATGTATATCACATACATGTGGTGTTGTACTCTTAATTGCTAATACAAGTGGCATCATTTGTAAAATACGATTGATATGCTCCACACATTCGTAACAATTGATTATATTATACTTTGTTCGCAGTTTCACGGTTGAGATTTAAATTTTCCTTTGTGTTCGAATTCCATCATCTATATGCATCAATTTTTCTTGATTATTATAATTGTATATAACTATTGGGTACTTGTAATTGATTACCCAGTTGTCATGTAAGAAAATCGGTAATCATTGGAAGATAACTAGCTCTGTTACTTACTACTCTGATCCTGGATCCGGAATGATCTCAATCAATTGTCAACTAATATCGTCAAATTTAATGTTTCCTTAATTTGAATAGGCCCAGTAGGAAGTTAAGAGCCCACGAGGCAACAACACGCGGTCGGCGCGCGCAATTGTCGATTATGTAATTATTCTGCATTCACCCATAATTACTCTATCTTGCGCCGATTCACGAACCGCCAAGCTTTGTTCTTTTATCTGATTTCGTAATCCCTCTGATGTCCAAACTGATTAGTTGTCCCACAATTCGTAGTTCTTAAGAAAGTTGAGAAGCGTAATATAGTAGGTTTAATCACCTGAACAGCGAACAGACGACGACGGGATACTAAAACGTTTAATACACAGCGCACACAGCACTTCGCTGAGTCGCCTTCTTCCGCGTGTACACATGCACGCTTTCGTGTACAGATGTACATGTATGGTGCACGCATGCTATTGTGTATGCATGCATGTGCATGGATAATGTACGTACATGTATATGCTTCGATGTGCATCATACTATATTAAGCTTTTGATAATATTCAATTATCAGGGAAGGGGCACCAGATAGCTCAGTGGGTTAAACCGCTGACTACAATCCAATGCCGACCGTGGGGGTCGAGGTCCCGGGTTCGAGACCCGATCAGGCCATGGGCGTTATGATTGTGAATATAATTGTAATTCGTTATAATTGTAATTCTTCGGTGACTCTGCAGTGCTGCCCAACTGCGTAACAAGGCCGGGCGCTGTATACTACTGTCTGGTGGTATGCAGGATAAAGAACCCTTGGGATTTATCGATAAGAGTAGGGGGAAACCCCGGTCCCGGGCCTTCTGTTCTGGCGCCCGTATCATCCGATCGGACTGGGTGGAGCCGTAAAACCCCATCACTCACTCAATTATCAGGGAAGATTGAGCGATAATGCCGTGCATGAAACTGAAAAGTTGAGGTGCGCTCGTTGTTATGACTTCAAAGAGATATACTGCGTGAATTATGATTTTGCTCATCAGTTATCAGTCGTATTCGATTCATTCTTACACCTAAATGATCAGCTTTGTACGATTATACCAACGCCTAAATTTAGGGGGAGGGGTTCTATTCGTTATGTCTTTAGAGTCGATTGCTTAATGTTCAGGTTGTTCAGATGCCATAATATTGCAGCTCGATATACCACAAATTCCACTGTAATTGCTCCAGTGGTAATATAAGAAATCTCATTTTGATAGCTCTTCTTATTGGATCCTGAATCTTCGTCGAATTGAGATTGTTGATTATTCAATTATAAGATAATCCATTTGCTTTAATGCTATACTCTGCGTTCAATTGTGATGTGCCTTAATACTGCTGAGTTACTGATGTATGTTCTTCTCTTTCTGGATTACCAGGCTCGGTTGTGGTGGATCAAACACAAACAAGACTGTCTGCAACAGCCTGCTGGAGCTGATGACCGTGTCGGCACAATTGGGGTTCAACTCTTGGGGGTTCAACAACAGCATGCAGTAAGTATTTGGAATTATTTTCAATATGTTCGAAACTGATATGTTTCCAATTCTTTCGTATAAATATTTGTGTATGGATAATTCAAGCCGATTTCTTAGTACTTCCTAGCTATGGTAATTAGTATGATTCTGTTCTTCTTCCAGTCGCTATCTGCAAAAAAAAAGTCAATTCATCCTCAACCAGTCTTGATGAAGTGGGACATTGCAGTCGGAGAAGCAGCGTTCTACGAAGTCCATATATAGACTCACAAGGTTCGACAAGGGAGGACCTTTTGACATGACACATGTTATTGTTTAATTTTCTCCTATGTTAGGTTATTTCCTTTCATCTGCTGTTAATAACAATAAAATAGTATGAAAAATAACGATTTTGATTGTATAATATTTTTTAATCTGGTGTAGTAATCCCCTAAACAAACAATAGAAAGTTGCCATCTGAGTGCAGGATATGTGTCAATTTCTGTCATTTAGACCTGCATTCATGGTCTTATCTCTTGAGTAAACAATCACCTAATGACTTCAAAGGAACCATTTATCGCCACATGTGAGGCCCAATCTCCTAATCCATTATGTAAACACTTGAAAAATCGCCACATATGTGCCCGTTTGTGCCATTTCACTTTTGTTATCGCCGACCGTTTTGGTTAATCCGCTAAATAAACTGCCCCATTTGTATCGTTATTTGCCACATCTGTGTTCACATCTGCAATCTTTTTTTTTTTTTTCTTTTTAAGTGATGGCTTTGTGATGGGCATTATTATACAATTGTGGCGGCTTTTTTTTTCACTTGTGTGGCAAATTGTGTCATGTAATAGGTATCACAATGACACTTGAATGCTATCAATCTATGATCTTGAATCTATCAATGCTATTCAACAATCGGTTGAATTACAAGTACGTGGATGCTTATGCATTCGGTAATGTCACTGATCCAATGGATTGGATACTCAATTGATTAGCGTCTGAACATCTCAAATTGATCGACAAAGATTCGCGGTTTCATGCAGACGTTGCCTCGAGCTCACCAAGAGACCTGTGACGTCACGCTTGCTCGATGTCCTTGTGTGAGAACCAAGGCCCCCAGCCACGTTGTTACCTCCCACTAATTATATATTCTTTGAATGCCAATTATTATTAACAGCTAATTTCGATGCCTCGAGTGGGAAGCAATCATAAGGAAGAATCAAACTCTGCAATGGTCTGATTCAAACCTGTGCCTCCAATACACGTGGATGTGATTTACCTTGAAGGCACAATTTGTGAATTTCCACGCGTACACTGTACACATTATGCAGCGTATTACTAACTGAGTGTATATGGACGCATCGTGTTATCGCATGTTTGCAATGGGGGCGTTTGGGTTGAAAGAGAACTTGTTCGGTGCGTTTAAATAAACACACGGCGTTGATCTTGATGTCTTGTTGGCCTGATGCACAGGTAAAGTGCTTCAAAGAGCAAACTGATTGAATTACCTGACACGATCAGGACATGAGCTGTGATCATTATTGAGGAGAAGTATTATAGCTGCACTGTGCCAAATATTGAAAGCTTTACCCAGGGCACGTGTGAAATAATAAGTATCGAATGACGCGTGCTGACATCCTGGTGTGTCCGTATGGGAGTGTAGGCAATGCTGTAGGTCCGGGTGACAGATCTAATTTATAAAACGTATAAATATTGAGGAGAGTTCAAATGTAGTATTTCAGTTCGAGTACTCAATGTAACAATAAAAATACCTGTATAACAAGCACATTAATGTCGGTGAATTCATACAGAAGTACATGTTGCTCTCAATGCAAGGCTCAGCGCACACGATGCATGCAGGTTTAAAAGCGCATAAACATGCACTTGATTATTTCATCTGCATATAAAATACGTATTCAAAATCCCAAGCTGAGTAAAACTTAACTCAATTCTGATTGACGTGTTTATATGCTCTCCTCAGGTAAACTTTTGGCTGTCTTTAGAGAGAAAAAATTCAAGCTCCTGTAAAAAATATATGACAGTCTGAAAAGGAAGTTTGAAAAAGAGAAAGTCAGTTACATGTATTTACACACCATCTTGCCGCCAGTTCTCTTAACAATGCCTCTCACCTTTAAATAGTTAAACAAACTCTATTTTAATCATCTGGCAGTTAGCCAAACTTTCGCCTTATATCGCCCTCTTTCGATCTGTTACGATACATTCACACTTTGCTCTTTAAGAGCAGACATGAAATCGGATCAATATACATGATTCATCACAGGTGGATCGCATTGTATGTGCTCAACATACTTCTAGGAATTCCTAGCATTGCAATGTGAATCAACGCTCGGATGCTTTATTAAGTGTCAATCAAAGGCAGAAGAAGGCGGCCTAGAATAACACGAGGGGCTGCATACTCATGCGTGACGGTGATAGTGGTGGAGAGGCTGCGCATATACTGAAGCAGTAGTCAGCACATCATGACTACTGGCGCACGATTCTTTCGATAATGGAAATCAAATTGTGTTCCATTGGATATTTCGATCGTTTGTGGAATACTTTTCTCTTCGAGGTTTGTTTCATTCTATCTTCTGATTTGGGGCATATAATATAAGTCCCATAAAATGCCGGTTTCACGATGTGCTAACAACAGTTAATTACACACTGTTAAAGCGTATTTTTACTGTTGCGAGCAGCTGGTTAACTGATAAATTCAAACTGGTTGCAGACGGGGTGCTTTTTTAACTACCAGATAATTTTGACTAGTTCATCCGAATGAGCGATATCATTAATACAGCACTCAGGATAAACATCGAATTACGTAATGCAATCATTCAGCTTGATTAGCAGACGAACGAGCATACGACCTACATGCATATTATGGCATACGGGAATCAGCCAGGTAGCTCAATCTAGACAGTATACACCTTCGCACATGTCCACACGACATGCAGAGACGTCTGGGCAAGAAAGCGTCCACATCTGCATAGCAACAAGACCTCACGCGACACGATATTAGCGAGGCCTTACGGACAGATGATTAGACAAGAAGCCAGTCTTGACCATCCCCAGAGAGAACTATTTCTGGCTTGTATCGATTTCCAGCATCATGTATGTACATCGTCTGTACACAGAGCCATGCAGGCAGTAGCTCTGCGTCCATGCAGTCACCCGCATGTATGCAGTGGGCTGCTGTGTAGGATTAGTGGTGATGCCGCTCTACTTTGATCATTTGGAGGTGAGTGCGTCCCGTAGAGGCACCTTAGCACCAACACCTCCCCTGCTATATCCACATATGCACGCACAGCACACCTCAATAACGAGAGCTACCTGTATACATGTAGATTACGATTTGCGAGCGATTCATTCCGAGTGAATTTAAGAAAGGTAATCAACACTGAAGAGGTGAGATATGGGATCTCGGTTATTATTCCTTATTATTCAATAATTGACTACTAATATTGATCAGTGTTCAATCAACTTCTGTGGCCATCCGATTTATAGACTGTCTACAATTTCAACTTCAACCTCTCACAAACCCCACGTACGACCTTCCATTTCTCAACCCCTTCGACAAATCCTACAACCGACCTGACCCCTTTCCCTGGATCCTGTTGTTGACAGTCTTTAATTTCAACCACCGTAAACAGTACTGAATACAAGTTGTCCATTTGAAAGGAAATGGTGGCATAATATCCAAACACGGAAAAACATTTCTCAGTTGTGGGTAACTAGAGCGCCAGTGACGAATACAATTGAGCTCAGAATAATCTCTGGTTTAACGCGTGTCTGGGACTGGCATTAACGTCGTCTTAATACACGACGCAGATTTTCAACAAAGGCATAATCGCCTCAGGGACCCATAAACACAGTTCACACAATCGGGTGGCTGTTGGAGGAACTCTCTCGCCAACCACTGTGGCCTTGGTATTATATTGGTCGAAGTTTAGTGATGCTAAAATGCTTTTGGTTGGTGGAGTCATCTGCATGTTGCATCCCTATAACGACGGAGCCAAATTAATAATTTCTTCACCAACAACATTTTGCTGCATTATGATTCCTCTCTTTCTCTTTCGTAGGTCGCGGTTATTGGTCTCCTGATCGCTGCAGCGGCCATCATCACATCTTTCGTCCTCGCCAAGTTGGAGTTCAGTTATACTCGATATAAGGTATAAGCTTCTTCCACAAATTCATATCACACTTTGCTAGTATTCCACCAAGTACTCTTATTGCTATTGGTTCAGCTTTTGTGATCACGATGTCCAGTACAATCTGGATGTCCACGTGTGCAACGATACATTCTGTATGCCTTATCAGATAAAGCGCCACCATATCTCAATCGATTAGTTGAGCCATTTCTGGCACGAGTACTAATTTTTTAATACGACATTTGATTCTTTCACCAGTCCGATCGGTTTCATTCCGACATCTCTAGCTTCCATGGGAACTGTGGGTAAACTAAAAATATGTAACGCTTTGGCGCAAGATGCGTACATGAATATGTATATTGCATGAGGGTCAAGGACTGAAGGCCATGCTGCCAGAGTACTACATTACATAACGCAGTGGCGCTGTTCTAACATGATGGCTCGACTGATCTGTCTGCTATAGCACATACATTTTATATTATTATATATCATGAAAAATAAATTCTTTCACGTAAACACTTGTGATCTGTTATCAGATAAAAGCGGAAGTCAATTGCGTGAGGTTGCGCCCATTTGTACGCCCACTTGCATACGCCTTATCTTAGTTTTGAATGAGGCTAATGCATAGATAAGCCTGTTGATTCAAATTCAGGTGTGCACTGCCGCATCATCAAGCTTGACTGGAGTATAATTAAATCCCGACTAGTGTACACGTGGTTGACTAATATTTTCCTCGCGTAGCTGTAAGTCTGTAACCTTTCAATATACCAGGTCAAATCCATATGCGTGCATATTCATTAAAGCCCCAAACCTGTAGCTATAATGGTTTATCATGGACTATATATATATGTACAATGTACATGCATAAGAATATAATACATGCATTATATCAGGTATCAGTAAATTTAATTCTTTGTTTCCAGGATGCCGCCATTAACGCGAATCCCTTCATAGAATTCCAAGAATCTCTTAAGTTACAGAGAAAATCAGAGAGAAGCAGCGTCCTCTGCCAAAGAGACGCCAACTTCAATGATGAGAAAAACAGTTTGGTGTCAAGCGAATTGGTAAACATCGAAGAGCAGAACATCAGCGAAGATACCGTGGATGCTGCAACCACCAAAACAAATGAATATGACACAACAAAGGTCAAAGTTGAAAGGTCAGCTGAGGAGTCAAAGGGATTGGGTGAAGCTTACTGCGAGTGTGAGATGTGTGTCAATTTCGACCGTTTCAAATACTACGATGAAACATGGACGAAGACAACACATAAAAACAAAAGAAAATGCGACCCTGCCGACATCAATAAAGAACTGAACCAAACCGATATGGGAGCATGTAGGGTTGAGTCACGATTCAACAACTTCCAAATATCAAGAGGGAACACTGGAAATGACATCGACTCAACCTCGCGACAACATGACGATTACACTCAACTAAATATCCACGATAGTGAGTCACAATCAAATAGCTGGTATTATATCAGCGAATCTCTGTCAAAACCTCAGAATGAAATGAACACTAATGTTTTCAAGTCATCTCAACAAACTGCAAAGTCGTCCTTTCACAAATTCAATCTCGTCGATTACGACGTATACAAAGTAGACACCGGCGGATCGTAAATATTCCGTCAGTAGAAACTCAGAGAGTCCCGTTGTATTCAATATCAGGAAGGATATTAAAATCCCTGAACCTGAGAATGTTCCAGAGAGTAACAGCGAGGCTTTTGATGGCAAACGCTTCCCAATGCTAAGGAGCTACACGAGAGATAATTCATGGTCGCCATGCAGGACAGACGCTTCAAATCGGCTGAGCACCTACTCCGAGACGTCGGTCTACTCGAACGAAAGCACCATCCCATCAGAGTTCACTTGCAGGATTTGCGAGCCCATCGACAACCAGAGTCCATCGGTAGCCATGGCAACCAATTTTCATTCTTCATCGAAATTGACGTCATCAACGATAGTGTCTTCACTGAAGACGCGTTCAAGTCGGTTGGCAGCGGAATCCGGATACATGTCTTCAGGGGGAGAGGCAGGGACTTCCGGATCTGAGGCTCCGGATCCGAATGAGTCCTGGATGGATCGCTACAAATCACGACACCGGAAGATGCTGATGCGACACCATCGAAGTTACGTGATCGGGAAAAGGCGCGTTCGACGCTACTTGGAGGAGAAGATGCGCCTCAGCGGGCACGCGAGAGGGAATGCAAACAAACTTGACCCTCCCGTCCCCCATCCCCCAGAGGCAATGCCCAACGTCCAACGACACTTTGGGTTGGCCACTTGGAAGGAGCTGGTGAAAAGTTGCTCAGAAAATCACGAAGTTTACCAGAATGGGAGCATCAAAGCTTCTCTGCTGGACAGTTCACCTTCCTTTATGGTGAAAAAGTGTAAAATACGAAGGAAACAATACGCAAGGAGGAAATTAAGGGTCAACGTTGACTTCGTTGTGAATCCTACCGGAAGTGCTACGGGGGAGCTCAGTGGAGCCGTGACACTTCCGGTCACGTGTTTAATGGTCAGAGGTCAAGGTCCTCGTATTATGAATGTGGGGCGTCCGGTTTTGAAGAATGAGCGGTGATGATTAAGTGTTGTGACGGAACTCGGAACCTCAATTATAATCAAAATGTGTTTGACTTGTTTAAAATGGTGCTTAGAGATGGATCTATATTTTTTAAGCTCAAGTCCTAATCCCCAAGCTTTCATGTCTGGGTTTTTATTTCAGAGGAAACATATTTATTTTACCCTTTTGTTGTACATGTATTTGTTTCATATCCTTGCGCCATGAATCGAAGTATAAACACAAATAAAATATAATTGCATGAATCAATTTTATTGAGTTCCTGGTATAAAATAACAGAGCTCAACAGTTCAAATATCGCACACAAAAAAACATTGGCAAGCTGACTAATCTCTTTTCAGAAAAAAAAAAGTATATATCTCTTAATCCAAATACTTTGCTTGCTCTATTGATCTGTGATTGAGTTCGTCACAAAAGGTATACAATGCAATAAAATTAATTACCTTTTATACCTCAAATGGTATTGCTTGTCGATGGCCCAATAATTAATGAGAAAAGAAAAAGTTAAAAAGGTATATTATGTACCAACCTCTGGTTACAGTGTTCTATTAAGACGCTCACCATTATGGCCACATTGTATTGCATACAGAATGCATGCATACAGAATACTGTTCGAAGCGAAGCCCACAAAGGCCTACAAATTAACCCTTGATATGATACGGTCCATTGTTCTAAGGTTAGATACTTGATCAAACTGAGGTTACTGAACGTGTGGGTGCAACGATAGTACGTTATGGATGCTTCGTCGTGCATCGCAGCTGGCTCGAAGCGTTATGAAAGCAGAGTTGGCTTCGGGCCAAAATAACTCAGCGTGCGTTGCTGCTTCGTCTGCCGACGTTGATGCAACGTCTGCATTCGTTCACGCAACGTTCACATCGTGCATAGCTTATAAGCTGCGGACGGCGCTATGAGCTTCATACGGATGTCGAAACCACAGCAACAACACGTTGAACACGGAGAAAGCAAAACAATCGCTGCAACAGGGAAAATATCTAAAAATTCCGATCTACTCACTGAGAAAATGCCGTGTGGAAAGAGGAACAGTTGCGCTGAGAAAAAGGAGAGAGGTCCTGGTTGCAACAGAGGACCCTTTGGACCTTGGATGGCCGGCCATCGTCCTCACCATCATGGAGGTCGTCACCACTGGTTCGGACCGCCTCATCACCCTCACGGACACCCCATGGGAGGACCTGGTGGCTGCTGGGGATCACCCCATCACCCTCAGCATTGGGGTCCAAGGCAAGGGTGCGGACGCTGGGGGCGAGGACCCCCTCCCCACGTGGTTGAGGGTTTGATGAAGATGTGGGCGGAGAAAGCAGAACAGCTGGAAGGAGGGACCTCAAGAGACGATTCAGGAAGCGAAGAGGCCTATGGACCATGCCCGAGAGGACCTCCTGCGCATGTCATGGCGCATTTCATGAAGATGCGTTCTGAAGATCCAAGCAACGAGCAGAGCAAGAACGCTACTGATGGAGTGCGCAAAGCAGAGAAGCCAGGTGGAGCGGACGAGGCTGGATGCCCACACCCTGGCATGTATTGGAAGCAATGGATGCAGATGGGCAGAGGGCCGGAGGTCTGGTTCAAAGTGGCGAATCTGCAGAACGTGAACCAAGAAGGGGCACAAATCCACGTTGCTGATCATAAGCTGATCATACAGGGCGGCCGCAATGACGACTCGTCCTCCAGCGACGAAGAGCAGCAGCAACACAGCATCGACCTTCCCAAGAGAATAATCACGAGGACCCTCCGCACGTCGTGGTTGGGCGCACACCGCTTGCTCATGTTTGCTCTGAAGAAACCCAAGCAGAATGCTGAGAAGGAATGCGCAACATCAGCCAAGCAGCAGGACAATATCGACTGCTGGTTCCACTCGCTCCAGCTCCCAGGGTTCCACCAGGCGCAGATCAATGTCAATGTCGTTGATGGCAATGTCGTCCTTCACGCATTCAAAGAAAGCCACAACGAAGAGACCGGCGACAGTGACCGCATGGAGGCAACTCGGATCATCGCTCTGCCAGAGGACATCCGAAAGAGATCGCTGCGCTGGGCCAGGATGGGACCCATGAGGCTCTGTCTGTTTGCTCTTTGCAAGACGAAGGAACAAGAAGTGACAGGAGTTGAGAAAGACAGTGATAACAGAAACATCGAAAGGGAAGAGGATGAGGTGGAAGCAGGGAAGCCCCAAGCTGAAATGGAGACATTGGAGGCGTCCGAATTCTCAACCGAGGTCGATGTACGAGGCTTCCAATCTGAAGATCTGAGCGTGAGTCGCAAGAAGAACGCGGTGATCGTGAACGCCAAACGCCGAGAAGAGGACGGCGAGCGATCTCTGCGCAAGACGATTTTACTGCCGGAAGATGTTCATGTCGAGTCCATCAGATGTTCCCTGGGTGGAGATCTGCTCAAAATCACAGCTCAGCGCTCTCTGACTCCAGTCGATGTCGACGATGTTGCAGATGCCCTTGCTTCCATCAAAGTCGATGTCAACTCGGAATGAGCAAATTTAGCCTTCCGACTCTCATTATGAATGACTTATTGCATTTATTTTTATATTCTCCAAAACACAAAAAAATATTCTATATGTTTATGCAGATGGGTAATATATATAATAATTAATGAATATTTCAGTTATTTGCACACTATTTGTTATTATTGGCGATATATATGTACAAGGGATACATATTCTAGTACGTTCCACATATTCAATCATGAATACCACTTTTTATGTTAATAAAATCATCAATCAACCAAAATATTCTCATGTTCTGTGTTGTTCACAACTGTTTCTTCAATAGACACACATAAACATCTAATTATAACACGATGCTAAAGTAGCAACGCAATGCCCTCAATGCACAAAACCCACGTGACAGTAATGTATTGCCTCCAGGGACGAACGTTGCTCCTAATAGAAATTCAATTAAATTATTACTAAAAATATTTCAAGATTTTACTAACGAATATTCTGTCAAATACAATCCAAACAAAAGTGTATATATCTGTTACAATGATAGAAGTCCCTGTGATCTCGGTCTAGACATTAACGGTCATGTTGTATATAAATCGACCACAGCCATCAACCTTGGAAGTACTATATGTCTCAACTGTGCCAGAGAAATTATATCTCGAGGGAAGTCGAAACTAGTGGCATCAGCAAATCTTCTTTTAGCTGGGTTTGGGTTTTGCGGTTCGAGCGTTGTTGCACAGTTATTTAATTATTTTTGCACTTCCTTTTACGGTGCCGTTTTATGGCGTCTCGATTTACCGCAAAATTGTCCGCATAATTTAGAGGGTACCTCCACGTACTCATTGTAACATACTTCCTTCTTTAGTGAATTCTCCTGAAATTTCCCTTCATTTATCATAACGGTTTAAAACTTTTCATTTCAGCTGTTTTGTCAGCACTAATAGACTTGTTCAGTTATTTATTCACTCTCTTCCCTTCAGTCGGTCCTCTGTTGGGTTTAATAGTCGAATCATGCTGAGTCAGTCAAATTTAACTTGTAACACCACATCTGAAGAAAATAATGCAACCACAATGGGTATCAAAGAATTATGCAATATATAAGAGACAATATTTTTAGCATGAGTCAATTAATTCACTGTGTATTAATTGATTGTATATTCTCTTGAATTGATGTATATCTGTATTTTGTTGTTATTTTTTTTTTTCTAGCACAGCCTAGTTTTCCATTTTGATTTTTGTATGCATTTATATTTACCATTACCTTTATCGTTATGTTTTTCTTTATCCGTTCATTTTTCCTGTACAGGTCTTTGTACGAAATAAAATATTATTATTATTATTATTATTATTATTATTATTATTATTATTATTATTATTATTATTATTATTATTATTATTATTATTATTATTATTATTATTATTATTATTATTATTATTATTATTATTGTTATCAATGTTGTCATCGTCGTCATCATCGTCGTCGTCGTCGTCGTCGTCATCATCGTCGTCGTCGTCGTTGTTGTTGTCGTTGTTATCCCTTATATGCGTCAATGCGTACGTTATCACCTGCATTATCACCTGCATTATCACTTGCATTATCACCTGCATTATCACTTGCATTATCACTTGCATTATCGAGGGGGTTTCATTCGTTCCCCCATACTGCCATACAATAATTTAATTTATTTAAATCCAAGAAACGAGGATGAGAAATAAACATGTTTAATGCAACAGTTCGTTCTATCCACACTGCATGGTTATATTCGCGTAATGCTATGGGATATCCAACGAGGTCATGGGGAAACCCAGCACTAAGCCATGGTTATTTCGCAAAATAACCATATCCTGTTGTGAACGTATAACCATCGTGTTACATATTCGGGAGGCGTCCGAAAACGAGTCATTCTGGTGAATATCGGCGGCGCAAGAGAGTGTGACAACTAGAGCATCAAACTAGGGAGACATTTTCGGTGAGTATCTGAGACAACTAAGACAGATTAGTCGGCCTGCAATACACAATGCGTAATTCTGTGTGGTTTGAAGTACATGACGTAGATGCGTTATGATTGTGCTGCTCAGCAAGTTCTTCGCTGTGGCCATCAATCGCAAATGCGTATATAAAAGTTATAATTATGGGCTGATTTCGTTGCTAGGCAACCGATAACATTGATATTATTCACAGTTTCATGAGAAGGCGCTATCATTTTACATTTTAATTGGTGATTTGCACCCTGAAGGTTTAAATGGGTCGAGGAGGGTGGGCGTGTTACACCAACGATGTGATTTTAATAATTTATGCGTATAGGATGTAAGCTTCGTTGCACATTTTAGCAGCAGTGTAGCTGCCATACTACAGCGAGACAGGTTTATAGACCTCGCCCGATTTATCTGTGCTAAATGTAAAATTAGGTCACTGGTAATGAATGCACTATGCTTAGTTGATAAGCAAGCCAACGTCGCATTATCTTGCATGCCAAAGATTCATCGTGTATGGCGCGTATGGCCTTGTAAATTCCGTAAATATTATAATCTAACATGGCCCGATTGCAAATTAAAGTGGGACGCCACTGGCCGGCAGATTGCTTGATTTACAATGGTGATCAGATCTTATGTACGTAGCGTGGTAACTAAGCTGCGGATTCAGGGTTTTCAGAAATTAACCGATTGAAATCCCTTCCACAATTGAAGAACGATAAATATATTCGCTCAATTTTCGTACGTTAAATCTCCTGTTGCTTGTTTTTGTTTGGCGAATTCTGTGAAAAATATGTACCCTGGTGGTGTGCTGACAATGCCACTATGTAACATATGTTCACTTGAGCAGCCATGCCAGTATATAATCCACCAGGAATATTCGGCGTAAGTTGTGAAGGGCGTATAAAAAGTATCTGTATTAGTTGCAGGATAGCTCAACATTTCATATCGACAATTTGGTCATGAATCATGATAAATAATTTGTTGTAACTTCACTCTATTCAACATCATTTTACGTACTGCAAATCTGTTTTGAATGAAACCTTGAAAGTTCTTCTCCATTGGGTCCAAATTTAAACTTGATCTCGTGGTCATACCCTTGCTGTTTCAGGGCCAGAAAATGGAGGACGCAAACGACGCCTTCCCCGTGCAGGCAACACTTGAAGGTATGCTCGCATCATCTCAGCACACAATATCAAATTAATCGATGACTCACATTGCTTAAACCTCAGATGACATGGAAAATCTTGAACTGAACGAAACAGCTTACCAGAGGAAGCTAAGGACGCACCGAGTGGACATCAGAGACAAGCTGCAGTACATTGAGGACGTCCTCGATCACCTCATCGAACAAAAGTGCATTACCTCAGTGGAAAGCCAGGACATTCTCTCCAAAACACCCTACTACCAGCAAGTACGCCATCTCCTGAATGTACTGGAAAACTGCCCCGAGAGCACCTTCCAAGAGCTGCTGGCCGCCCTCTGGCATACCCAAGACACCCCAGATCTCTACAACATCCTCTCTGACACCCCACACGATGCTGTTCAGCATACGGTGTTATTTGGAAGAGCGTTGGCATACCGCAATGCTCTGATGGACTTCCACCGCCAGTCACTGGAAAGGGTCAACCGGGCAGCCAGGGGATCCAGGGCAGGAAGGAGCAAGGTGCCCAGGCACGATCTGGAATCCTACATCCGTCTCACTATGTACCCTCGGACCAGCCTCCTGCAAGAGATGCGCTATGGCTTCCGTGAGATGAGTCTTGATTTGATCCGTTGTCTTGGTCAGCCAATTGAACCGAATGACCTCTTCAGGGGTATGCATACTCCCAACCGGGGTGACCCTCGTGGGGTAATGCTACTTGGAGCTCCAGGGGTTGGGAAGACAGCCACTGTGTATCACTTCTTGAAGGAATACACCGAAAACAATTTATGGCAGAATCAGTTCCACTTTGTATTCTTCATCCTCTTCCGGGACATCAACCGTTTTGATGGCAAGATCACCTTCAAGAATCTCATCTTCCAGAGCTACGGACCTACTCCAGATGATCCTGAGAGAATCTGGAAATTTATTGAGAATCACCAGGAACAAGTGCTCTTCATCCTGGATGGCTATGACGAGTGCAATGGCTTGGGGGTCAACTGCGAAGATCGCTTCACCATCAATTTCCAGGACTCAAACGGAGAGACTCACGTTCAGACCTTGCTGTACAACCTCATTGAAGGTAACATTCTGCCCAAAGCAAAAGTCATCGTCACGACTCGGCCACATTGTGGAGATTTGCTGAAAGACTTTGTTGATCGCACGGTGGAGCTTGGTGGAATTGATTGGGAGAAGCTGCAAGAAATGATCCGCCGTGCTCTTGTGAACACACCACAGGTGGTTGACGGTCTCATTCAGTACTTGCAACAGCATGACAACATCGTGAGCCTCTGCTACAGTCCTGTCAACGCCAAGGGTTTCCTGAATCACGTGACCTACACCCACAAAGGCTTCACGGGAAATAAGATCAAAGAAGAAGTTCTGCCATCGACCAGGGCCGACCTCCTCCTCATGCTCATCAGTAACACGCTGCGGGATCACGACAGAAACCTTCACCAAGCCAACATCACCCGAGACGAGCTCATCAGAATGAAGAAAGACCTCATTCAGAAACTCGGCCTTCTGGCATACGATGGTCTGTTTGAAGGGCAATCTGTCCAGCAGCTGTTCTCAGAGGAAGATCTTGAAAAGCATGACCTGACTGAAGATGAAGTCACAGCTTGTGGCTTGATGAGTTGTCACGTATCTTCAGTGGCTGACTCGTACTGGGAAGTCACGAAATCATTCACCAATTTCGAGCATTTGACTTTTGAAGAGTTCTTTGCTGCTTTGCGGATCATTGACGTCAGTATATCTGTTTTATTTGCAATACAACATTGGTAACCATGTTCACACTCTAGGTTGCTCCAGATCAGATGCTCCAATTGCTACGTGCCAACGATGGCTCACGTGACATCGTCACTCATCTGCTACTTGGCATGCACGGGGATGAGAAATGCCACTGGGCCATCAAAGCCCTTTTCCCAGGCAAGGATTCAGAATACCTGAAGCGCCAGGCGCAGCGTATGCTGAAGATTCTGTGGTCTTCCGCTCGTCCTTATTATAACAACGGTCTCCTCTTCTGTATAACTGCTCTTTTGGAGAGCTGCCAGTTCCACATGGCAGGTAACCTCAGGGACAAGCTGGCTAATCCGTTCGGCTGCTTGAACCTTAGTAATACAGTTATCACACCATCTGATTGTAACGCCATTGCGCAGTTTTTCAGACACGTACAGGCAAATGGTAACCTGTATGAGGATGCTTTAGTAGAAGGTAGACCTGATGTGCATGGTATGAAGAAGATCATTGAAGCAGGTGGTACCAAAGGTTTGGCATTGAATGTTGGCTTCACTTCTGATATGCTGAAAACCATCAGTAAAACGCTTGGTGGGGCTTCACAACTGCAGCACCTGCTTTTGATGGGGCAGTTGGACCGGTCTGTTACTCATGAACAGTGGCAGAACTTTGATCCTGAACGCAATGAGACTCTGAAGCATATTGGTTTCTGGGGTTTGCTCGATTCACACACATTGGCAGTTATTTGCAGCAGGCTTCACAATTTAGTTTCTTTGACTGCGCTTGTTTTGTACGGCAATAAGTTCACCCACACGATTCCAGTGAGTCCTTTAGTGCACCTCAAGCAACTCACCAACATTCGACATCTTATATTGCAAAGCTGTGCTGTCAATGTCAATGATATGAAAATCGTCGCTAATCTGATCCTAGATAATCCTCTGGTGTATTTGGACATCACTGACAACAAAGACATCGCAGATGAGGGCATTGCCTTGGTGGCTGACTGCATGACAAAGCCACAGGTCCGGCTGCAGGGCATCATTCTGGACCGATGCAACATAACACCTACTGGGGTCCAGGTGCTCAGCGATTCATTGCAACAGAACCAGTCTCTGAAAATTCTTGACTTGGCTCGTAACAATGTTGGTGACGGTTACAAGGCTCTGGTGAAACTTCTGTCTGTTAACAAGACCTTGGAGGAGCTTGATTTAGCTGAATGTCAAATCAGCTCCAGGGGTGTTTACTGTCTGCTTGATTCTCTCCGTTTCAATAAATCTCTGTTCCGTCTCTGTGTTGTGAAGAACGAGATGAGTGCCATGGATCTGTCCACTAACACCATTGACATTCTCAACAGCAGTCGTTTCCTCCGCGTTCTCGATTTGAGCAAATGCAACTTGAAGGATGATTTATTGGCTTCTATTCACGAAACAATCAAGAACAATCCCATCCTGAGTGTGTTGGACGTCAGTCAGAACCCACTTCTGACTGAAAAACACATTGTCACCATCATTCAACAATCCACACTCAAGCATCTGAATTTGGCGGTTTGCCTGCTAGGTCGCGCTGGCTGGACGAAGGTAGCTGAAGCCTTGTTGACCAACGTCCATCTCGTGACCTGTATGGCTGGAGATCCAGATGCGGAAGATGATACAATTGCCTTTTTGCAAGTGCTCACACGGTACGAGCCGCTTGGCCCACTGGAGCACCTCTTTTTGCGTGGGGACAGTCAAAAGTTGGCTGCAAGCGCATGTCACCTTGAGAGATCGCTGACTGGACGTGTTGGGCTGGTCAGCTTCGTGAAGAACGTCTGGGCATTCTATATGATGAGTGGGATGTATTGGAGTTGTCTTGATAAGGATGTGCGTATGTGGATCTCTTTTGCTGGGCTCGAAGTTTAGCTGATGATAATCCTGTTGGTGTTGATGGCAGAGAGTTTAGTTGGTGATAATCCTGTTGGTGTTGATGGCAGAGAGTTTAGTTGGTGATAATCCTGTTGGTGTTGATGGCAGAGAGTTTAGTTGGTGATAATCCTGTTGGTGTTGATGGCAGAGATAAATCTTATTTTGTTGAGTGGATCTTGCTTCATTGTTCTTATATAGCGTACTATAATATATAATTGGGCATATGATACATGCTTACGTCATAATATGTTTACTATTTACTATCCAGCCGTTAGTTTAATTTGCTATGCTACTTTGTTTATGCTTACTATTGCTAATAAAACGTTATTTTTAATAATACACGTATGGACCAGGCATAATTAACTTCTGCATTTCTACAAGTCTGCAATTCCCATACGGTTTATGCCTGTGTGCACCAAGAACAAAATATATTCTATTTGGGGTTGGATTTTACTTTCCACTATTTGCAACTATGCGAATTCAAAATAAAGTATATAAATAAGCATATGACGCTCGTCGTTTTGATTTTATTTCATTATTGTAGAATTTAATTTCTCGGAGATACATGTCAGAAATTAGGTACTCACATTGGATAGGGTGGACATGACCGTGTAAGGGACGGTTTCTCTGCCCTTCATTATAGATTAATTCACTAGTAAGTGATGTTTAAACATATAATTGTATATTTGGCAGAGAACGAGTCAGGAGCCTATTGCTCGCCCGATTACAGTGGTCACCAGAAATCATACTGCATTTCTGTCTGTATTTGATTGAGAACTTGTTAATTCTAGATACAGTATACCAGCTACATACATGCTAACACTCCGTTTTTGACCCTGAGACTCCGTTTGTATACCCCTATCCTGTTTTGCATAAGTCTCCCTTGGATCCAGTTTTCTTAAATTTCATACACTGTTATTTATTCTTTCATTGAAATCCCTGCAGCTGCGTTTCCCGCTCAACTTCTCGTTGAACTCTTATGAGGCTGCGTGTGATTGTCCCATGGGGATGTCATGTCCATTAATTTAATGGACATGACATCAGCTGATGTTCAACTTTATACTGACACTTTTAAACATAACTTCATTAAACATAACTGATCACTCATTAACACTCATTGATTATATTAATCTATACAGGCCTCTGAGCGAAATCAACTCTATAGCCACCAGTGGCAATATATTTTTATATTTTTTTTTTATATATTTCAGACCACCTGCCTAACTTTATTCTTCTTGAAGGCAAACGCAACAAAGCTGATAAAAGACCATACATACGTATCTACTCTGAGCGCAACATAACAAAATTTCATAATATTCTTCAGACAGCTGACTGGAGCATGTCCTTAATTGCGTTGATGCAAATGCTGCCTACATAAAATTCACTGACATATTTTTCTCTGCCTTTAATGAAAGTTACCCTTTGGTATTACAGTCTCGTAAAAGTTTCAAGGATAAAAAATGAATCACAGCTGGACTGAAAATCAGCATTAAACATAAAAACCGACCACATAATAAGTTCCTCACAAAGCCAAACCAGATGAATGAAGGAGCAGATTTATAAACACGATAAAAACAAGCTGCTAGCAACCATTGAGCTAGCAAAAAAGACCTACTATACTGAAAAGCTGGCCTCTGATAAAGCAAAATCACATGATGTTTGGAAAGTGTACTCTGAACTACCCGGGAGGACAAAATCGTGTCACTCATCTAAAGTGTCAAAGTTGATCTATAATGGACAGGTGAACAACACAAACAAAACCATCGCCAATGCTTTTAATGAATATTTCTCTACAATAGGTACCAATTTGGCAGGACAGCATTACAGTCCAATTAATTATCAACAATACCTCACCAAACCTCAAAATGTCCATACCATGTTCACTGCTCCAGTTTCTACTGTAGAAGTAAATGAACTAGTACTCAAGCTCTCACCTCACAAAGCGGCAGGAATCGATGGTCTTAATGCAAAAACTGTTAAAAACGCACTTCCCACTATTTTAGACCCCACAACCCACGTATATAACCTCTCCCTCTCACAAGGATGTGTACCAGAGCAGTTAAAAATCAGCAAAGTTATACCCATCTACAAGAAAAATTAAACATTTCTACCTGGGAACTATAGACCGATAAGCCTGCTGAGCATCTTTGATAAAATACTGGAGAGACTTATGTACACAAGACTTCACTCCTTTCTATCTAAACATAGAATACTCCATGAAATTCGGAGTATCAATTCGGCTTTAGAAGTCGCCACTCAACAACGCTCGCAGTCACTGAAATTATTGATAATATCAGAGTTGAACTGGATAAATCAAATCACGTCATAGGTTTACCTTGATCTATCGAAGGCTTTCGATTGTGTTGATCATGGCATTTTACTTCATAAACTGTCTCATTATGGTATTCGAGGAACTACGTTATAGTGATTTAAAAGCTACCTCAATGCTCGCTTTCAGAAGATATTCGTTAATAACACATTGTCTGATGCATGTCCTGTGAGTATAGGTGTCCCCCAAGGATCAGTGTTGGGGCCAATATTATTCCTTATATACGTTAATGACATTGCTGAATGCATACATAATGGCCAAGTTCGCCTTTTTGCGGATGATACCAACATATTTTTCTCAGGTAAATCTATTGACCAAATAACGGCTGATGCCAATGACTCCCTAGTCCAATTATTCAACTGGTTCACACCTAACAAGCTAACTCTGAACACTGACAAGATCTGCTTTACAATTTTTAGCAATGCTAAAAATAAACCAGTAATTGAACTATCATTAAATGGATCTGTTATATCGCATGTCCCAGTGTTAAAATACCTTGGGATCCATCTTGATGAAAATTTGAACTGGAAACATCACACGAGTTGTATAATCTCTAAACTAAACCATCTGTCAGGTGCATTTTACTACCTCGCTAAATATATTAACGCTAATCAAGTGAAACAAATCTACTATGCCTACGTGTTCCCGTTTATCAAATACGATATTGAAATATATGGAACTTGTGATCCGACTGTGATGAAACCGGTCCAAACAGCTGAAAATAAAATCTTGAAAATCCTGAGTGAAAAGCAAAAACGCTATCCGACTGACACACCTCATAATGAATTGAAATTGTTAAAATGTAAAGATATCTATAACTTCTTTACTGGCATACTAGTCTTTAAGCAACAAAATGGGCTTCTACCCTCTATATTCTCAAATTACTCCAGGAAAAACAATAGTATTCATAACCGACAAACACGCAACTGTAACAAATTATTTGTTCCAAGATTCAAACTAAAATGTGGTCAGAAAAGCATTAAATACAAGGGAGTCATTACTTCAAATTCCATTCCTACCGATATAAGCACATGCAACTCGCTCAGTACTTTCAAACAAAAATACAAGAAATTCCTTCTATCATTCTATAACCAACAGAATTAAGGCACAACAACATCCCTGCTCTTCACGGCACTTTACATTTAACCTGTTCATGTTAGATTTTTTTTTTTTTTTTTTTTTTTCATTCTCTCATTCTTACTTTCTTATGTGTGTCCTGTTCTTTCTGTAAATATGGTATTCATTATTCTCACCGCTGGTCCAATCTACATCAAGTCCTTGATTTCCTGATGCTATTTACTATAATTGCTATTTACTATAATGATGCTAATTACTATAAGTATTACTTAAGCCTATGTTCTTGTTCTTTGCTTTTCACGGGTAGCAGCTAGATAAGCCAAGTGCTTCCCTGCTACCCAGACCATACTGTTATTCTTCAAATGCTCTTTTTCCTTCGTTGTGGTCAATAAATATTCTTCTTCTTCCATGCTCTTTAGCGTTCCGAAGCTGTGACCAATCAGATGCTCTCTTTCATTATATGCTCAGCTTGTTCACTTATGTTAGTTATGCACACTGGCTGTACACGTGTATTACTTTACTTTTACTTACAACGTGACTTTCATAGTCAAATCTCCCGAAAATGAACGCTTTGCCTGGTGGACGATCTGGAATTTGTTTTAGCGGTATAGGATGGAAAAAAGGCCATGGTTGATCACACCGGGACTTCAAAACACAAACAGAATGCTAAGATAGTCGCCAAAAAACTCCAAAATAAGCAGTTGGTCGTCAAATTCATCAAACAGCAACCATTACATGTACCTACCAGTTTGTTGGTAGAGCGTTGGACTTTCAATCCATGGGTAATGGGTTTGTGTCCCCTGGGTGATTACCTACTAACGTACTGTCTCTGAACTTATAATGGGGACCTTATACATGTGTAACCAATGAGTTAAGAATTCGTGGTTCATGAGCATTGCTTTGTGCACTTCGAATGATATTGCACTATACCAAAATGATTTATTTATTTATGTATTTACATATATAAACTACAAGTTACTAACGCTGAAGTTAGCACCGAATAGCCTTCTGTTCTGGCGCCGTATCATCAGA
>KB311620.1:40589-63476 GCA_000328365.1 Capitella teleta | reverse complement strand
GAATCCAGAACCNGGGTTTCTCCAAGGTAAATCTCTTCCTTGTGCAACACATTACAGAGCATGCTATGATAAAATATCCAGCCCAAACCTAAATGCAAAGTACATTATGAGTGCTCTGCAGCCTTCCATGGTCATGCTAAACAACCTGAGCTCTGCCTCAAGAGATTTCTCAGGAGAACTCACCTTTCGGCAGGGTCAAGAGTGGATATTCGAATTAGACACCTGCTTCATTTCACAAGAATACATTTCAGCCATCACAAGTTTCAAAGTTCACCAGACACCCCTCCTGCCATCCAACCAAGCACCTATCAGCCAACCAGAAGACCTGACAGAGATGCAGGAACACCCGCCTTCAAGTACGCAAAAGCCCTCTTGGATAACACGGATGCTGAAAGAATAGACGCTACCAGAGAACATGTGCTGAGCTTCAAATGGAGCAAATTCGTGACTTACCGGACTATGATGAAGCCTGCTTTAACCACACATCCAATGCACACCGATCCAACCGTCTGCGAGTATAAGAGACGCACCCTGACGAAATTCTGTCTATCTTCTCACGATTAGGCCATCAAAGGACGATGGTCTCGAACGCCACGCCATGAACAACTGTGCACGGACTGTGACCTAAATGTCATTCAGGACGAGGAACATGTCCTCAGCGTGTGCCCTCATTTTCAAATTATAAGAACTAATCATCCTTCTATAAATTTTCATCTCCCATATTTTTTATAGTGATAATATTAACAGTATTCTTAACATTGGATTTGACGTTATTCATAATTACCTTTAATTTTGTTTCACTTTTACACCACTCACTTTTCAATTTGTCATGTTGTTTCAGCAAAATAAACATTTATATTATATTTATAAGATGAGAGATGAATAATGATTGTTAAATGGTTTTGAGTGTGAAAAGAGGAACAAAATGCTTTAGTTTATTGAGGATGCCAGAAGTGCATGATAATTTTGTTGCTATTTTGTTGATGTGTGGTTTGAGGTTTAGATGTCTGTCAATGGTTATTCCAAGAAAGTTTGTTTTGTTCGTGTTTTCTATTGGTTGGTTGTTGATATTGAGGATAGGAGGAGTGATATTGTGACGAGGAGTGTGAAATGTTATTGCTTTGGTTTTGGATGCATTGAGAGAAAGTTTATTTGTGGAGAACCAGGTGGATACATTTTGGAGTTCTTGGTTGATATTGCAAGGATTTGCAGAGTGGATATTTGCCAGGAGGATATTTTTGGGAATATTTGCCATAAAATTGACCCAGTAAAAGGCCTGAAATACATGATAAGAGGCGTCTCCAACTATATACGGGATTTTTTTTCTGGGTTTAGACCAGGCTCTTACCAAAAAAAACTTGTTTGTAATCAAAAGTTCACTCATACAGGGAAAGATAAAGATTTGCAAGTAGATCGTACCAACGATGACGTGTTTGCTAAATAGCAACTCCCCCGCAATAATGTTTTGAGCGTCTTTTGCAAACTTTTCACTGCAAATATTTGTACAGTTGTGTAGATCCCCATTATGCTTAGCATGTATCATGGTAACTAGCCCTTTAAGTCGCAAGACGTTTTCATTTTCATATCAAACTGTTTTCGTTTTGTAAATCGAACTTTTTCCCTTTTGCGCACTTCTGAAAACATGGCGTCGTTTGCAGCGCAAATGCTCGATGAGTTAATGGGAAGAAATCGAAATGTTGATCCAACAAGAAAGAGTGATGAACTTCACTGGGAAGATTCCGAGGTTAATTGATATGCTGTTGAAGCTGTATCATAGAATTTTGCGGATTCGTCACCAGTAGAGTTAAAACCGATCTCCGTGCAATGGGGCAACCCCGCACCCCTCCTACTCCTAGTTCTGGGCACCGGATAGCGCAGTGGGTTAAACCGCTGACTACAATCCTATGCTGACCGTGGGGGTCGAGGTCCCAGGTTCGAGACCTGATCAGGCCACGGGCGTTATGATTGGGAATTACAATTGTAATTCTTCGGTGACTCTGCAGTGCTGCCCAACTGCGTAACAAGGCCGGGCGCTGTGTACTACTGTCTATGGTGGTATGCAGGATAAAGAACCCTTGGGATTTATCGTTAAGAATAGGGGAAAACCTCGGTCTGGGCCTTCTGTTCTGGCGCCCGTATCACCCGAACGGGTTGGGTGGAGCCGTAAAACCCCAATCACAATCACAATCCTACTCCTAGTCCTACTAGCTACCCAAGCCGCAGCTTAGTGTATAGGAACTGCTCCGCTACCCTTGGAGAGCTACACCCCTCCCAGCTTCCCCTTCACCCTTGTACTGATGCAGTTGCGTAGTCTTATAATGCACCACAGTTTATGTATTGCTACGCTAGCGACCTTCACCAGGCATACTGCTAAACCTGAAACCACTGAAAAATTCGGCTTTGACCAGTTGGCTACATGCTGAATAAGTTTTATATGATACTGTTACTGTTGAGACAGTGTCTTGACTCTTGAGTGTAGACAAGTGTAATCATTAATGAAGAACAGGCTCAACTAAGCACTGCAAATTTTTTTTTCTGGATTCACTAAGTATAGCACAAATATACAGTGGTAACATGTAAGCTCAACACTAAATCTTGAGTTTCTTTCTGGAATCGGCCCCAGTTCTACTCAGACTGAGTACTGTAATTCTTATTGCTGTGAGTGTACAATTGACCGAGATAGTCCTCCTACATCAAGGTATGGAGTGCACACTTAACCCTTCTTGCGCCTATATATCTTAGGCCCCGTATTTCTCTGTCTGCCATATTAATTTCAGAATTTGTACAACTTGGATGTATAATATTGAAAAAATCATATCTCAGCCATTTCTGAACATAAACTAATATTCTTATACCAAAATATATATATATAATTTATTCCAATCGCAATGCATCTACAGAATTTTCTGATGAATCCATAGTCAGAGCTAAAAAACTAAGAGAAACTATATGTTTCATTTGATAAAACATAATTACAAGAATTTTTAGAAACGTCTGCAGAAGCCATTGTCAACTGCAATGTATAGTAAAACAGCGTATTACTACATGTAATCAATGTTTCATGACTTTCATCCATGAAATAATACCTACATCAGGCTAAAATAGCAACGATTGCCCTCAATAGAATCTATCTGCAGACATTTAAATCCCCCGGCATTTAAACAGAGGTCGGCAGGTTCAAAACAAAGCTGAGGCTAAAAATAAACAACCACATGGCTGAAACCGGAAGCCGGATTAGCACAAGAAGGGTTAATAATATAATTAATTATTATGCATCACATATTAATTATTAGTAGTCTTTTAATGCTACAGTGAAACCCCGCTAACTCGAATTTGAATAGGACCAGCGAAAACACTTTGAAGAAGAGGGTTTTCGACGAAGAGGGGTTTTCGAACTCTCAATATTTTGGTAACGTTATGATCTATGAGATGACGTTATGACAGCGTATTGATCTCAAATTACGTTATGATAGCGTAATGACCAACCCTTGAACACTTCAAAGCTGCCAACACATGAAAAAAAAAAAAAAAAAAAAAAAAAAAATTGTTTGCGTTGTTTACTACAAAATATACAAAATCGGCCCAGAGAGGGGGATATTCTTTGTTTTTGCCGCCTTGAACCACAGCATCAACGCCTCTTCCACGTCCGGGTATTCACACAATCTCGCTCGCTTCCTGTCACCTCCACTTTCTCTATAATGCGCTAGAATCTTCACAGAATTTTTGATCCAAGTTGACAGGGTGCTTGGTGGGATTCCAAACTTATCTTCGATGGCCTTTTTCTTCCCTCCATCTTCAGCTTTGCTGAACTTGGGTCTCCAGGGTTACACACGAGATCTTTCGTTTAGTCGCCATTATTGCAGAGATGTCTCGCAGAGATTCGTGGACGGACTGATAAATTGTTGTGACGAATGATCAGGTTTTATACTGATGGGCAGAGTTTGTTCATTATTGATGTTTTCCGCCTATTCAACATCTGATGCTATACCGCTTTCTGTAATCGTCTTCATCAAAGACGCCTTCATGTGTTTTACTCCAATCGAAAATCCACTACATGCTCTCTCTTCTATTGTTAACCAAGCATCGTGAACAAAAGAACGCTTGCTGCTAATTGAACCTTTGAACATGGTTGTGCTTTAATCGACACGATGCGGTCGATTACGCAATGAAAAAACAGAGACGGAGACGCTGAACAATGCTGAATGCGAGAGGTGACACGCGAGTCGAACTCTGTTTGTAAACGATTGTCCAAAAACAGAGTTGCGTTAATTGCAATTAGCGAAATGATTCTTTGATCTCCAAAAAAAAAAAAAAAAACTTCGATAAATATGATTCGATTTTGCTCAAGGGGCCAAAAAATATGTTTGAGGAACATTTTTTTGGGTTGCGCACGCTTGGCATCGGGCCTAGTAAATGCCAACCTACTTCTTCTTCCTAAGGAGAAAGGGCTGCATTTATATCTTTTCCAATGTGTTAATCCCAAAGTATGATTTACTTATTCTCAAATGAATAGTTATGACCAATTTGCAACTCTGCTGATTGAGGTTGAAGTGGTTCGAGGGTTCTTCATTTATTTATTTTTCATTTATTACATGAAACATATATCATAATTTGAAAGGGTTCTCCTGCATTGGGTTTGGAGAATAAGTTACATCTCTTGAAGTTAATCCGGCAGTAATATCTATTTCTCCATTTTCAGGTGTGCAAACATTTCTTATGCGGTTTATGTCCTCATGAGCTGTTTACCAACACGAGAGCCGATCTTGGTGAGTTTATTGGTTGATTTTTTGCTCATGTTTTTTAGTTAATTGAGATTAGTATTGGGCAATGAGGCATTTGTACAAGTCCATTAATAAGATTTATAAATTTTATAGCAATGAATTCTTTAATTGTGTTTCTTTTGTAATTTTTATGTTATCCGCATTAGATTTTATTATTTTATTGTGATTATTTTTCCATCCCAGGTCCATGTGACAAACTTCACGATGAATCGTTGAAGCTGAAGTGAGTACTTGTGATGATCTGTTGCAATTGTCATTACACAGTCTGGTAAAAATTTTGACAGATATGAAAAGAGTCCCCGTTATGAACAAGCTGGTCTCGAAGAAGATCTTGTTCGCTTCCTCCAAACGCTGGTGTCTGATGTGGAGAGGAGAATCCGTAGGGGCCAGGCACGTCTCTCCCTGAATGTCTCACAGATTAACGTAAGCTTAACTCGTGTCATTGAGTGCTATGTTTGTAACATTTCCCTTCACAGCCATCGCAGACGCCACAAGCAGCAAGGGACGAGAAGGTTGGAGTTCTAACAGAGAAGATCAACGAACTGGTTGAGCAGGCCGAGCAGTTGGGTTGTGAGGGCAAAGTAGAGGAGGCACAGGGCGTTATGAAGCTGTGCGATCAGCTCAAGGACGAGCGCTCTGAACTGGAAAACACCAAGCCTCTTGTGCTGCCATCGCAGAAGGAGATGGAGGTGTGCGATATCTGTGGCGCCTTCCAAATCAAGGGTGACGCTCCTTCCCGTATGGAAGACCATCTTTCCGGTCGCCAGCATCGTGGATACGCTAAATGTCGGGAGTACATTGAGGAGCACAAAGTGAGTGTTGCAGGGTTAAGAGAGGTTGCGTTATTCATGTTTTTGTTTTCAAGGCTAAAGTCCGCAACAAGGCCGAAACAGAGCGAGAGCGCTTAGGGCGAGAGAGAGAGGAAAGAGAGACGCAGAGGCAGAAGGAAAGGGAGGAGCGGGATAAGGAGAGGGACGATCGCAGGAGGAAAGAGGTTGACCGCGAAAAAGACCGGGGTCGTAGGGACCGTGATCGAAGGAGGTCTCGATCACGCAGCCCTCGTGATAAGCGTCGTAACCGAGATCACCACCGCAGACATCGCTCGCGCAGCCGTGACCGTCACGAGCGGAGGCGATCGCGCAGCAGAAGCAAGAGCCACCGCAGCAGCCACCACAGCGAAGGCAGCCGGTCATCCCGCACAAGGGACGAACGCTCGAGCAGCAAGCACCCGTCAAGTGAGAGAACCTGCATTGATATTCAACAGAGGAATTATTGACGTTTGCTTCTAGGAGAAAACAGCGCTGAGAAATCGCACAACCACACGGACGAGCACAAGGGTCAGGGGGAGGAGTCTTAGGTGATTATGCCCACGACAGGTAAGTCCTGCATGCGCAGTGCAAATACTTCTTCATAATTTTCAGGAGTGCAGGTCAGTATTTAAATAAAGGGCATGTTAACAAAGCTCTCTGTGACGGCATAATAGCACTATTAAAAAGACCGTTTGATGTTCATATGTTGTCTCTCAAAAGATACGCGGGGAATGAATCACTTCATCACTTCCTCTTCTTATGGCGTCTGTAGTAATTCAGGTGAATTTGTTTGTTGTTTCGTGTAATACTGGGGAGATTAGTTTTTTTTTAACACGATCCTCTTTACGTGGAGGTGAGTGATTTCCCCTGCGGTCAGAAATGTCTCAAGAGGAACAAACCTGGTCAGTTCTCTTTCACTTACAACAGGAATGTTTCTGGAGTCTTTATTATTGTTACGTTTGGTAAAGGTCAGTGGCTTCGGTAAAATAAATAAAAATTGGCCACTCCTCCTGTGCGTGTGAGAGAGCTTTTTGGCGCTATGCCAGGAGGTTAGTCAATGAGTTGTTGATGCGGCCGCACCGACAATGCCAGAGGTGACTACGTCTAACGTCCCCCAGCGCCCGTTCTTAACCTTTGACCTCACTCTTGCTTTCTCTTCCCTTCTCTGGCCAGCAGCAGACAAGAGGACAAGACGATCGTCAGTAGAGATAAGTGGATATTTTATGATGCAGGGCGACCCCACTTCAAGAGCCACCTGTCCAGAGCCACGAAGATGTTTTCGCCTGACGACATCATTTTTACCCAATTTTTTTCTTTCTCCTGTTCACTTTCTGATTTAATTTTTTTTTTTTTTCGCTAATGTATTCTGTAATAAAGCTTCTGATTTTTTGGTCTTGTCCTACTTGGATTTTGTGTTTTTCTTATGCAAATTGGACGATCCCCTTTTAATATGTGCACAAGGAAGATAATAACGCACACTGGCAATAGAATTTGTCAACAAATGGATTATTATTGTCAACATGTTTTACATCACAAGAATGGGCAGAAGGAAAAGATACAAGCATTTAATGAATGGCCGGATGCCTGAACATGATTCATTTGGTGATCAAAACAAACGTGAAATAAATTGATCACCTGATAATGTTGATCATATTTACAACCTCAGGAGAGCCATGAAACAAAATTCATTCTACAAATCACCTCTTAACAATTACATTATCCTGTAAACTACATTGTACATTGATGACTGAATGTAGCATGCTACTATTAAATGGCACATCATATCAATTAAATGAGCAAAGTTGTCTACATGCTGTTCCCTGGATTCAGCAAAAATTTTTGGAATTGATTAAAATTATGGAAAGGGAATGTTTTCAGAGGCACAAAGTGAAAATCACAGATCAAAAGGAGCGTTACTTCAACACGAATCTCAAAAGTTAGCAGGAGATTTGTATTAAAAAAATAAGCAGTACATTTAGGATTTGTTCAAAATCAGGTTGCATAATAACTTGGCATGACTTTCACCAGATTTGAAGAAACAGATAGGTCTGCAGCTGTGGAGCAATAATGGACAACCAATCTGAATTCTCTGAGAATCTCAATGTCCACATTTGAAAATGATGAAACAAATGAAAGTAAAGGATATTTCATAAAAATTAACTACAGCTGAATAATTATTATGAACCTAAATGAATTCAATTCCCTCAAATTTGAATGGATAATCTCCAATCTTTGTCTCTTCCAAGATGATATCACCGTTGATCGTAAACGCCATGATGTAAGAAGCAACAGGCTCTGCGTCCTTCTCCTCTGACTTCAGCGCTACGATGATCTGATCCCTCGTGCCAGGGATGAACTTGAAGGAAGAGAATCCGTGCGTAGGATGCAGGGGTCCAACTCGAATCATGGAAATCTCCTGGAAGTGCTCGTCTGCCCTGAACATGACATTGCTGGCCCTCTGTTCATCTGCTACTTCTTCGTACGTCTCTGTACTTGCTCTCCTTGGCAGGAAGAACCATTGTTGGTGCACGTCACTCCACACACCAGATTCATGGATGAGGTAACCTAACAGAGAATCATTAAGAGAGGACACGCAGGGGTTTTATACCAACCAGGAGCGTCGAAGCCTCCTTTTTGTCGGAGGCTGTTGTAGTTGGTTATCCAATCTATGTTGAAGATGTCACCCGTGTGACCAACGCTCTTCACCCATTGCGGCCAGAAGTTCTGCACGATGCCTGTGGTGGTCGTCCACTCTTTGCCTAGACCACCGACCCACAGGGCTTTGTCCTTCACGGTCGCCCATTCACACTTGAATCCTGCGACGAAGATATCATTTGTAAGAGTAATAAAAATTTAATATATTTCACGTAACAACTACTCAATGCTGTGAACTGAACACATGCTAATAGACAAAGCAAAAGCAAGTGAAATTTAAAGATATTTGGGACCAAGAAATGGGTGGAATTTTCTTTCTTAATGGAAGCCAGTTCTAGAAAGACTTTCATCTTAAATAGGATTCAATGAAGACGAGAAGATTCTGCATTGAAAATATAAATAAAACTTGCAATAAATAGGATTCATATAAAGGAAGTAAAAGCTATTTGCTTTAAAAGTCAATTAAAACATTTTAATTCCATGTAACTTTTTAATCCTTTTCACCTTGTTTTTTTTTTATTCTGTTTTTTGTTGTCGTGAATAGCGCTATTTTATTCTATTTATTTACTATTATTTATTTGAGAAGTAACAAATCAGGGTGAAGCTGTAGCGACGTCGAGAGAACCGAAGAGAAACGACTCAAGTTCAAGTGCAGACTGATTTTTATTCTCGATGACCGGCCCTTATATGCACAGAAATAAGTGACTCATTAGATAAGCTCAACAGAACAACTCATAGAATCAGAGGACATGGAAAGAACTATATTCACTGACAAGGTCGCCACAAATCCATCATCACTCATCAGATTCATCACCACTGGTTAAATAGAAAAGGAAGGCTATAATTAGGGCTGGCGGGCTATTTTTAGGTTAAAAAAATACAATTATATTTATAAAATACATCAACGAAGACCCTCATCAGGGGCGGATATCACATCACGATAAAATTGATTGACATGAGTGAATCATCCCTCATGGTGGTATTAGTGAATGAATCAACCGATTAACAATATTAGAAATTGATAAACAATACTCTGAATTGCAACTTGGAAGACTGAAATCTCAATAAAGCCTTATTGAAAATGAGAATCTCATTCCTTTTATATTTACATGAGTGGAAATGCCATAAAAGTCCATTTCAAATTTACATTTCAAGTAAACTGAGCGATATCTACTCTTTCTGCAATATGATACAATTAAGGCGGTGGTTATTTGTACATTATCGTACAAATACTTTCCAGCGCTTTTCGTGCGTTATTCTTGGATCTGAGTGGATCTCACGAGGTTGATTCGAGAACGACAGTTACTCGATTTGAAAGAGAAAGACTTCCAACTCCACATAATACACCTTACTCCACATAATGACATTGAATGTTTATAATTATTGAATGTTACACACATAAATAACTAATTATAATTATTCATTTTCAGCTGATTGACGAACAACAACGTTCAACATTCTCTGGTTGAGGTGATTTCTAGCTGACATACCGGTACTACAGCATATTATAATTACGTACTACATACCGACTACGACGACTAGCGGTAATCAGTAAATCACCCAGGGGAATAAAACCCTTTACTCTTAGATTGAAAGTCCAACGCTCTGCCACTGAGTCAAACAGCTAACTCTTATTATCTTTGTATATAGCTGCTGTAAACAGAGTCACTTTGATCTAATAAGCATACATGTACATCTTTAAAATTCTTTATATTTAGAAAATTCTATAAATCTTGATTGAAGTGATCTGCCTCTCAACAAATGTGGCCCATTCATTTATGTATTAATTAGTAATAATTACTATTAATTACTAATAATTTTGAAGTAACACTTAAAAAAGCTGTTTCTTTGAGGAAAGTTCACAAACATCATATATTGTTTTCTTAAATGAGAAATTCTGGACATAAAATTTTTATCACATCATCACAGTGGCTGTGTTCTTGTCAGTTCAACAATTAGAATAGAAATCAAAACATTGTTGCACACAAATGCTGTCTGTGTTTGAGCTGAATGATGAAGAAAAAGTTAATTAAATGCTGATGACAAGCTAATTCCAAAATTATTTGTTGTTCATTCATTTCCAGATCTTGACTGGATTTTTTCAATGCTTGAGATTATTTCGATGCATAATACTGTACATTGTATTTTTCTAATCATGATTTCTTGTTGTTCATGCTCATGTTTCGGAAGGTTTTTAGCAACACCCGAGAATAATGTACGAATAGTGCTGGAAACCATTCGTACAATAACGTACGAATAACCACAGCCTACAATTAAACACACTAAAGAGACAACCGGCAGTCATGCCGCATGAAATTTTCACTATATTCGCAGTCACGACCGACCGTGAAAATTAGTTGCCTGCGAAATCCTTCTGGGTGATTTTAGAATATGACTTTACCCTTGAATGTGAATAATTGGTGCTGTGAATAAAGACCTGAGCCATAAAATCACGAAATTTGCAGTCCGCAGAAATTTCCTGTTCCACAGTACTCTATATTTTATGAGTCAGTTTTTTAAAGAAAACATTGCAACATGCTGATAGCAAAAGAGGGAAAAAGCAAATCAATAAGCTGCCTATATTTGATATATCAGAAAGTTCACCAACCTTTGGCCTGTCTTCCGTCGCCATCGCTGAGCAGAGCAAAAGGAAGAACTTGATTCTCCTGAGTTATCTCATAAACAATTCCTGTCCGATCATCACAAGTGTACAGTTTTCCGTTGAACGCCACCAGCTCTGACAGCTCCATTCCGCGTCCTTTGGCAGAAATCGTTGACTCGAGAACGACTGACTCTGGATCCCAATCAATCTTCACGGCTGAGTGATCAGAGAAGAGGGTCAAGTAGCCCTTCATGTAATAACTTATCCAGGTATTCTTCTTGTCCTTATGCTTCGATTCAGTGTCCAAATCAGTGATAACACCTATTCTGAAACGTGTTCCGTACGATGTGAGCAATGGAGCAGAAAGTGGATATGTGGAGTTGTACGGGGGATGTAAAGCCATCCGTGACGAGATCTGAGGATCATAGTCAGAGGACGGCATCAATAAGATGATGAAGCCGAGGACAATCAACAACATGATTCCAAATTTCGCAAAGTGACCGATATTCAAATGCACTGCACTTCCGACTCTATACGCTGGAGGAGTCCGAACAGCTCGCATCCAATCACTCATAAAAGAGTTCTCTCCAACCGAATTTAATCCATGGCCGTACACTCCTGCGATTGGTTTTGATTTGGCGCTATATGGTGTCTTGGCTTTCACTGTGAAGGGTAACATGAACTGATGAATTGAGTTCACTCAACTCAGACAACTGGCGAGCTGAGTATGGATTTTTATTAATACAGTTCATAGAAATAAAACTCCAACAATAGGTGCAGTGTGTTAACCACTTAAACCAGCAGGGTTATTTCATGCAGGTGGACGAATCAATATTTTGGTCGGGGTAATTCGCAGAAGGGCTGATTGAACTGACTGAAACGTCACGACACAGGTGTCCTTGACATTCAACACATCGGTGATCGAACTGATTGATCGAGTTGATACAAGAAGCGAAGATTTGCATGCTATTATAAAATAATTTAAAAAATTACAGATTTATTATACAGTTGACCTTTATGCGAAATAAGTGACAAAGATCATATGATTATGAAGCGGTCGTGAATTTTGAGTGTCAGCCCCCCCCAAAAAAAACTAATTTGACTCGCTCAAAGCAAATCCTCAGCCGGATAACAATTTACAAGGCAACCATTTGAATAGAACGGGTTTTGTCGTTATCGCCCACTTCAATTTATATGCCATTTTGCAGCTGACATACTACAGCGAGCCCAATGGGTCTCGCTGTACAGTAAACGCATTAAACTCCAGTTCGCGAACCACGATTTCTAGAATTCCGCGCTTGTAATTATATTTATGAAGGCACCAGGGTCTGCAGAGCCATACCAGGTAGACGCTGGTACTAAATTTTGTTCGAAACCAGTACCATAAACCTACTTAAACTGGATCCGCAACAAAAAAGAGTGACATTACAGGTTTCTCTCCACTTTCTGATTGTTGTGTCACATGACCTGCTCTCCACGTGTTATAAATAAACCAGAGCACTGTGCCTGCGTAGTCCGAAGTAAACATACACGCATGCGCATACAATTTTCCCGTGCTAAGCAGTTCAACATGCGGCCTATCTTATTTTGCAGTTGTGCACGTGATTTATACCGAGTCTTCACAAAGGAATATGTATTAATTAATAATTCGCAATATTTTGTGCATCACCAATCAGTATATGAACAATTTTATTCATTTTCATTCGAAAGTCGTGAGAGAAGTTTGAGCGGGAAAGTGAAGCATGTGCGCTTGTTTACAATGCAGTGCGCATGCGCTGAGTGACGTCACTCGCAAAATGGCGTTTGTTTACTTCTTCACGACGTGATATTTTGTTGCGGGTTTTAATTAATATAGGTTTGACATGATACTACTGGTTCATATTGTTTTTTCTTGGAGCATAAATATACCATCTAACGTCTGGAGGGCTTAAACACAAGGATTTGTTGGGTAATATGTCTATATTTATCATGCAATCGGCTGAGTGTGGAGCCTCGCTGCCAGTATACGCAAAAAGAAGCGGTTTACCATCGGGCGAGGTATACAGACCTTGCCCAAGAATCTGTGCTAGCCATTGTGTAACACCCAGTTGGCCGCTGGTGGCCGTCATCTACTCGTTAGACAATGTTCATATGCGCCATTTAATATCGTAAACAATATTCTTGACAAATGGCATCATTTTATGGTTATTTTAATGACAGAGATATTGGCTATAATATTATCAGAAAATTTTCTCAGCCATCTCACTGTAAAATATAAAATTTTCTCTTACAGGATAATTTTACTATGCTCATGCACGATTATAGTTTATCACAAAATTTACATGCACAAAATGACACAGACCTTGATATTATTGGCATTCACCTTCACACATGCTCGATTACACATCACAAAAGTTTCCCCTTCGTCCAAGCCGAACTGTCCATTAGAGAGGACTGTCCGTTAATTAGGGACACCTTGAGAAAGGGGCTTCACACTTATGAGTTAACCATACATGTACCAGCGCTTGTGGATAGTAGGCGCCTATCAATCGACCGTATTTTTATGCTATTTGCCGAACTCTAGGACTGATGCTACATGTACATGTACATATTATGCAACACAAGCAATTGTTTGATCTTTGACCTACAAAATACTTTAGGGACAAGGATATTGTCATCACTGTGATCATGAGGCCAAACATTCCCTGTGAGTCCGAGCGGCATCGAGCAGCACAGCCGCCGCGCCTAGATTGAACGGGAATGAGTGCCTCATTCCTTAATGATGATTGGCTATTCATCATCCTATAATCGTCGTGGAGGTTGTCAGGTGATTCTTGACCCCGCCCATTGAACACATTTCTCAAACTGTCAATGAAATTTGCCTCCAGCGCCGCCGCAAGCGAGGCATCACAGCCACCTGCATTTGCTCATTATGTAACCATGCGTTTAACTGTTTGTGTTAAGGCCTTTGTGTGTCTTGATAGGAGCTTTGAAGGCAATTTCAAGTGTTTTGATAGACTTTAGTCAATAAAATGAGAAAAAAAGACCCGTTGGGTGTCCGTTTGGTGTTAGAAAGGGCGTCCGTTAGAAGGGGTGTCCGCATGCTCTCCCATTTTCCCCTATACTTTAGCATTAGTCAGTTCTATCCATAAAAAAGTGTCCGCTGAAGACAACTGTCCATTATATCACGGTCCGTTGTTGAGGATTACTGTACAACCAATGCATTTGGACCATTTTTAAAATAGTCCGAAGAGAAATCCTCCATGCCATCCCGTTTACCATTTTTCAAAGACTTCAAGGCATCAATGATTACCCCATGAGTTACTCTGTGGCTATGGTAGCACCGCTCTGTATGTGCACATCTAGTTTCAATGTCCTGACTCACTAATTGTAACAGGTCACTCATAGCTTCAGGGTTAAAGGGGACAGAATTGAACACAGCTGACGTTTTGTTCGCAAACATTTCCCCGATATTTCTACACCTTCAATCTCATCAATCAAACTTGGTATTGCGCTTTTTTGGGTTGTAATTTTCCGCACTTTACACCATGCATCTCGTCCGCTATTATTAAGTAGAGCTTTTGCCAGTTTGTTTGCCCTGCATTGATCCTCATGCCGCTTAATGTACCGCATCGCATATTGGTACCGTGCGCTAGTCTGTCGTCGGATCGTCGCTACATGACCATAACGGGGCGAACCTGCATTCTTCCATACCGAGTGCCAAAATATTGCGTGCTCTTTATACGGTTGGACATATTCATTCCAGCCGGGTCGTCTTTGGGCATTACGGGTTTGGTTCCGTCGCCTGCCAAGTGTGCAGTCCACAGCATCGATGAATGCGTGCAAAATGTCACCATAATATGTCTGTATTTCAGTAGAGTGATGAATACAACTCAGGAAATTACAGTTAAGTGCATTGTTAGGCAGGGATATGTTAGCCAGTCTCAGTTGCAATTCATTTTTGTATGCAGTGATTTCATTTAATGTACCAGTTTTCCAGATGAATTTTGTTTTTTGTTCAGTAGTTGGAGGATGATCAGACAGCATGTGTTCAATTCTTACAGACAAATGCAATTACACCGGATTGTGATCAAAGATGTTGTCTCTCTCATGCAAACTGCAATATAAAGTAATCTCCTCGTTCAGATTCTCGCTCAATATAAAATGATCAATTACTGAACGTGCTCCTGAACAATCGTTTTCATAGGTGTAATCCACACTCAAGACACTATGGTTAATACACATGTTCAGTCCACTTGCAGAGCAGAACTCAGTTAAAAACCCAGTGTGAGCTGATCACAGGCGACCCATATTGGTGTTGAAATCCCCCCTAGAATTACATAATCCAAATTCGCGTTTACAGACATTATTGAGTCAATCTCACAGAGAATCGTCAATTAAACCTCATGCATGTCATGCTGCATGTCACACGGCATATAAACATTACAAAGCAATATTTGAATATTTCCAGGCAAAGTGAGTGTCGCGGCACATAGGCGCTGTGATTGAGTATTAAGCACTGTAATGGTGCAAATCAATGAATTCCGATAGACAATCGCACAGCCTCCGTATGGTCTCCCAGAGATGAGCTGAGAGTCCTCCATACCAGACACGCCAACAACTTCCACATTGTCAATGTATTGCGCAATTTTGCTAAAGTCTGGGTCCAAATACCAGTGCTCCTGTACAAACAACATGTCACAAATGTTCATAAGCTTTTTTATATACTCTAACTGATCCACACGGTGGCCTTGGCTGTTCCATGTACACATTCTCAAATTGTGAGTTTGCTCACCCATGTTAAGAGTTGTTAAGAAACCACCTCGCTGGCATCCTTATGACTGGAGTTGTCAACATAATCGTCTGCGTCAGTCTCGTCTTCGTCCTCGGCATCATCAATAGCGGCATCAGGTTTCCGACCCTTCGGAATGTAGCGAATCCAATCACGGCACATGATGCCACATGGCCAGAAGTCTGCCTTCAGTGTTGATTCAACTTGGTGTTTGGGAACTGTGATGCGGAAAGAAGCACTATTAGTGTGCTCTTTCGACGTCATGTAAAAGTTGATTATTTTCCCACTCTTCTTTTCCAAAACCCTTCTCATCGTCTCTTTAGTGCACTCATAATCTACCCTGTTCACAAAAATGTGATTCACCGGTGTGCGGCCTTTCAGGTTGGCATCAGTACCAACACCGATGACAACTGGAAGAGCCTTGACTGCAGCACAGACTTTCTTCCTCACTTCAACCTTTTGTGAAATTAGAATTAGAACCTTTTGTGGAATTAGAATTAGAAATTTTCTATATACCCTTCGGGTTCAGTTAACAGATCCGTTGGTGGTCCTGCAGCAAGCAATCATGAATTCCTAACAAAAATAGACAGAAAAAAAAAAAAAAAAAAAAATTTGATTTCAATGAGTCATGATTACACGAAGAAACTAGCAGACAGCTATATCAAATAGACATGAAGGAATATAAAATTTAACAATCACATCTTTTCAACTGTCACGGGGTTATTATATATTATTATATATCAATTTGCTATAATATTTATCAAACGTTCACAGACGACTCTTCAGAATCACTATCACTATCATTATCAGAGTGTATTGGAGGATTATGCACCATGCAACAAAATCTTCAATTCTTTGATCGAAATGGCCAACTCAAAGTCTTTGCTAACATAAACACCAAGAACTTGCTCCCTTGCAATATCCCTCAGCTGCCCCTGAACAACAGAATTAACTTTTCTATGTTTTATCCAATAACTTATGAATCCAAATTTGCGCAATGATCTATATAATATAATATTTCAATATAATTTTTTTTTTTTTAATGTTCTTAATAACTTTAAAGATAGAATATAAGATAAGATAAGATAAACGGTTAATGGCCAAAAGGATGTGTTTGGCCACAAAAATTAATTGAAATGATTGATGAAGGGATGAAAGTTCTCTCTGTGTGAATTCAGCCTTCTTTGCAAGTTTGATTGTTCTTTTTTCAGTAATGGTTTCCACATTCTGATCTTTGAGAGCAATCAGTTCTTGCCCTGTGTAAACTTTTTGTTCCATCTTTGCATTACAATGAGACCGGTGATGAGTATGATGAGTATGATGACTTGTAACCCTGTCGCCACTGAGCAGCGCCAGAACATGATTCAGGGACGAATTTAGTATCCAAATGTTTTTTGATAAAAATGGAATGCAGATTTCATGGTTTCCACTTCCAGAATTTCAATGTGACGTGATAAATTCACAATTTTATAGAAAAACAAGAAGAGAAATTTGAAATTGCATCTTTCTCTTTTCATCACCATGGAAACACTATACGAAGGAGAGAGAACTCAGAGAAGTCACAGATTCTCGAGGTATGCCAAAATTGGACACCCAGTGATTTTGCATTATAATGCGACAGCAGCGCCACCCAGCTGTGATAAAGTTGAGCTTTCACTGAGCGTTTGCTTTCAACATTATGGTCATGGTGAAACAACAGACAACAAGACACTTTTGCGGAGAAATAAACAGCAAAGGTAATCGGAGAGACTGTCCAGGATTATTATTATCTTTTATTCCCAAAGGATGAAGAATGGTTTGTGATATTTTATACGAGTTAGCTATTGCTGTATTGTGTGGAGATAGGGCCTCCTATGCAATGTTATCCCATTTGTGAGTAGGCGCTGTCATATACATACGGTCAATGTTGAAAGCCATGAATTAAAATTTTTCACGGTCCAAGTTGAAGTTGTAAGGAAAATGCGCCCCATGTGAGACCATGGGCCTGTTTTTCTTTCAACTTCAACTTGGACCATGACGTCACGATCCAAACCTCGTTTCGGCTCATTGGATAAGGAGGTCACAGCCGAGAACCTGAAAGTTATGGGACAGTTTCAGGTCCAAATAAAGTCTCACGAGGTTTGGCTGTTAACTTGTTATGCATGCTAGAAAAAAAAATGTAGAAATTTTGTGTCATATGGCAATTGGGCGAGACATCGTCTAAAGTATCGTGGAGCGTTTTACATGCAACGCATGTCTGGTCCAATATTTTCTCTGGTTCTGACGTCTCGGTCCAAGTTGAAGTTGAAAGAAAAACGCGTCCCAAGCCATAAGCTCGAAGTCAAATTTCGTCAAATGGTTGCTCTTAGTTCGCATGTGCTCGTGTTGGAAAGGTGGATGCGTGAGCGGCTGTTTTGAGACTGTAACATTTACTTTTTTCTGTTTAATATTTGCTGCATATTTCGGAAACAATCATGACACTTACAAAGAAGAAGGCTGCTAAAAGTTTGGTTGACAAAGCAGAGGTAATTATTAAAGGGATCGCTTGAAAACACTCCCCTGTTTATAACTTCTCTTCTCTCGTTGAAATCATAACGCACTTCAGTCTTTTGGAGATTTTCCTGTGAATTAGATTTGTTTAATTAGAATTGATTTCTCTCTTCCAGGCCCATGTCGATAAAACTTTGATAACGTTAAAGAGTATTGATACATGAGAACATATGGCACCTGCTCTGATTTTCTTAATATTCATGGATTTAAATTTTTTAATCGTCAAGATGATTTTGCTTTGAACTTGACAACTTCACATCACCTTTTAGTCAATGATTCAAAGACTGAACGAATCACCGATCGGTCTCTGGACAACTATATTGTTTCAATACGAGATAATACTTAGTTCAATATCACAAATGCAAAACTTGGCCAATATTTAAGACTGAAACATGCTAAATTCAAACTAGTACCTGGGAATTGGAGTATGTATAGCTGACATACTACAGTGTAGGGGGTTTAACGGGTCTCCGCGCAGCGGGGAGGCGAGCGCTCCCTTAAAGCATTGCGCAATGGCTGCGGGCCCCGAGGCGTCTTCGCTTGCGGGTCGTGTTGCTATTATTAAAATGCGGAATCCCCACAGCACGTGGCATCTATAAATAGCACACGAAAAGCTTCCTGATTGGTCAATGAAGCTGTTTCCGTTCGCGTTGTGAAAATTGATCAACAAACGCCGGAGCTACGCCGTTCTGAAGAAGATTTCGCCAAATTTCGTCGAGATGGACAAAAATAATCCACCCAACGGTAAGAGAATTTGAAATTATGACCTTTTGTTAGTCGATTGACACTATTCCTGTGATATTTGTGATGCGAATTTCACCAGGCTTTGATATTTTCTGACCCACCCTCGCCGGGCTCTCAGGGAGCTTGTCGAGTGGGCGATAAATGGGCGCCTTACCGCTCATCGCCGTATTGACAGGCATGTTGATATTCAGTGATGACAATGTTGATGCATAGTATTGAGCCTCTGCAACGCATTTAATTGTGATGTTTATAAGATTATGTGTTAGTACATTAGCTTGAACAAGTCCTAATTATCCTTTTATTAATCTTTTCAGTTGTTAAACATCGCTTCATCTATGATGAAGTTCAATGTTGAATGTAAGAAGAGATCTGCTAGAAGTGTAGCAGAAGAGTTGCAAGCCAACTACTCCCAATTCAGTGCTTCATCATGTAATCCTGACAGTTTGAAGAAGAAGATTGTGGATGTGGTTGAGGCTGTTAAGAAGAAACAAGCTAAATAAAGCAAAAATTTGGAAGATTATCTGTCGGCAGAGGAAGTCAAGGCGGCAGAGGATGTCCTCATTTACAGGGACCTCAATGATGTGGATGAGAATGTTAGACAGAGGAAAAGCGATGTCATCCAGCGTTTGAAGAAAGGTCGCAAGCGTCGCCTTGCTACCCAGGCCAAAGAAAGTCCGCCTCTTCTGGAAGCCTCACCATCGGACCTCGTGGGTCGCCGTGTGCTACACCAGTGTAGCGAGGATGGTGGAGCACCTCAATGGTACCCTGGTGTTGTTGAACCAATTGTTAAGCACAGTGTAAATCCTCACAGGGTACTGTTCCAGATCAGGTATGAAGGTGAAGAGGAGTCCTACTCATTCTCTCTTTTGTTAGACTTGAAAAAAGGAGACCTGATATTATTGTAATATTTGTTCAGAGCTCATTAATATTCATTATTATATTATCATTTATACTGTTTATTGTTCTTTGATTTACTCCTTATGATCTATTTTAATTTTGTGTAGCATAGAGGATGTTTTCTCACTCGTTTTCATCTTCAGCAGTGATGTATGCACTTCGTCGGTGTTTTTTGATGGCCGTTGCTAATTAATTATCTTTTTATAATGCTCATTGTATCTTGATTTATTTCTTATGTTGTATTACATTGCATTAAATAACCTGGGTGGCATAGAAGTCATTATCTCACTTATTCTATTGTCCTTATGCTTTTGTCTTATCGTTAGTCGAACCTTTACGGCGGCCATCTTGAAAATGGCGGCCATTTTTAATTTTTTCATTTTTTCATAAGGTTCCTTATGTCTTCCTGAATCCAGAAATATATACTTTATATTCATTATTTTGAGTCCTTCTCCTTTTATTTCTCATTATTCTGCTTTCTTTGTCCAAAATGACCATTTCCCAGATTATGTCACAATGCATTGTTCTCAGTAATTGATTGGTAATAAGCCGGTCACCATTTCCTTCATAACTTTTGAACCAATTGAGATATCAACAAACGGTTTGAAGCTCTAGATTCCATTAAACAAGCTCTTTCAAATGAGCCATAAATGGTCAGAATATATAGAGCCTGAAATTTTCCATTAAACCCCCTATACAGTGAGCCCTATGGGTCTCGCTGTACAGTAAACGCATTAAACTCCAGTTCGCGAACCACGATTTCTAGAATTCCACGCTTGTAATTATATTTATGAAGGCACCAGGGTCTGCAGAGCCATACCAGATAGACCCTGGTACTAAATTTTGTTCAAAACCAGTACCATAAACCTACTTAAACTGTGTGAGTGTGGCTGAGTGTGGAGCCTCACAGCCAATAGACTAAAAAAGAAACGGTTTACCGTTGGGCGAGGTATACAGACCTTGCCCGAGAATCTGTGCTCAAGTACGTAAAATAATGACTGCTGGGTAAGTGGTTTTTGTTAAATTTTTATTTTATTGTTTTTCCCTCAGGTAACCAAGGCTGTACAAACGCTCTCAGAATTCTTCCAGAAGAAAGTGGAAGATAAGAGTTTTCTTGGAGAACTCATTCAACAAAAGTACTTACTGCAAATCGTCTTAAAGAAAATTCCTTCACAAAAGCATGTCAACTTCAAAATGTACGTCAAACGAAATGAAATGTTCAATTCTGATTATTTTTATTTCTCTTCAGCAATCTTCCTAATTCACACCATTCAGATCTCTCTGAAGTTTGTCTTTTTGTGAAAGATGTTGATAAAGCCAGCAGAGACCATGAAGCGTCGTCAAGACATTACAAAGAAGTTCTGCTCAAAAACAACATTCACAATATCTCACAGGTTTGTTGAATATTTTATAAATACTTTGGGTTTATGTCATACGTCCATTTTCGGTTTTTCCAGATTGTTCCTTTGAAAGAATTGAAGTTGGAATATCAGCCATTTGAAGCCAAGCGTAACCTCAGTAATCTTAGCGATGTCTTTTTGGCCGATGCACGCATCATCAGACTCCTTCCTAAACTCCTGGGCAAGAATTTTTACGGCAGAAATCGGTACACACTTTTCCCTTCAGCGCTTGAATTTATTTTCTCTGTTTTATTTTTCTCCTGTTTTAATCTCATTCTTGCTTTGAATTCATTTTTCATTTTTGTTATTCTGTCTTCAGAATTCCTCTTCAAATTGACTTAGAGTCAAAAGATTTGGCAAAAGAGGTGAAAACCGCCCTACACCTCAGTGTATGCTCCATCAACAGAGGTTCCACCTGGTGGGTACAATTTGAACTCTTTAATTTCACTCAAGACTTGAACTGTTTCTCAGCACCATTCCCGTTGGCCACACAGCACTGAAAGAGGATCAGTTAACAGAGAACGTCATGGCATGCATTGCGCAGATGACGGAAAAATTGCCAGGTGGCAAAGACAACATCCACAGCCTGCACCTGAAGACGAATCAATCGCCTGCTGTCGCCCTCTATCTCTCATACAGTGAGTCTGATATTTATGCTGCATTTTGCTTTGTTCTAGTGATTGAATGTCGTCATTTACAATTACATAAGTAAGGCAAGCTGGCTAAGTTTCAAATAAGGCTTGCTTTTGGGCTTATACTCAACCTTTCCTTGCTTCTGAGTTTCCTGAAGCAATCTGCAGTGAAACTTTAAGACTGGACATTTAAGGATCCTACTAAAGTAGTATGGAGGCTTTGAGTAAGGCTGGGTGAATATTTGTGTATGTTATTCGGCGAATAGTGGGGTGCCACCGAAGCTTCGTTATTCGTGTTTTAACCCGAATAGTGGAAAAACCATTTTCAGCATTTAATCCATTTCATGTCTTCAAAACCTGTGAAAACAATCTTAACCCTTCCTCTGCTATTCGCGACTATTGTCGCTATGCGTTATGATCCTTCTGACTGCTAATCGCGACAATAGTCGTTTGCGAAGATACCCGAAGTTAGTTGGCACTTTCTGTTGCTTTCCGTGACATAAATCGATCGTCGGTCATGCTCGGAGATGTGACCTACTTCAGGCTTCCGTTTTCAGTCACGTGGTCGTTTATTTTTAGCCTCAGCTATGTTTTGAACCTGCCGACCTCTGTTTAAATGTCTGCAGATAGATTCTATTGCGAAGATACCCAAGTTAGTCGGTACTTTCCGTTACTTACCGTGACAAATATCGATCTTCCGCTATGCTCGGAGATGTGACCTACTTTAGGCTTCCGGTTTCAGCCATGTGGTTGTTTATTTTCAGCCTCAGCTTTGTTTTGAACCTGCTGACCTCTATTTAAATGCCTAGGGGTTTAAACGTCTGCAAATAGATTCTATTGCGCGCAATCGTTGCTATTTTAGCCGGATGTAGATATTATTTCATGAATGAAACTGATTACATCATTTACATGTAGTAATACACTGTTTTACTACACATTGCAGTTGACCATGACTTCTGCAGACGTTTCTAGTTCTAGTTACTGGTGTGCTGATTGCAAAGTCACCTTCTGCATCCCTGAATGTTTTAAAAGAAGTCAATGATATGGGGAGGATTTTCAACAATAAT
>KB311620.1:28034-40539 GCA_000328365.1 Capitella teleta | reverse complement strand
TCGCTATGCGTTATGATCCTTCTGACTGCTAATCGCGACAATAGTCGTTTGCGAAGATACCCGAAGTTAGTTGGCACTTTCCGTTGCTTTCCGTGACATAAATCGATCGTCGGTCATGCTCGGAGATGTGACCTACTTCAGGCTTCCGTTTTCAGTCACGTGGTCGTTTATTTTTAGCCTCAGCTTTGTTTTGAACCTGCTGACCTCTGTTTAAATGCCGGGGGATTTAAATGTCTGCAGATAGATTCTATTGCGCGCAATCGTTGCTATTTTAGCCGGATGTAGATATTATTTCATGAATGAAACTGATTCCATCATTTACATGTAGTAATACACTGTTTTACTACACATTGCAGTTGACCATGACTTCTGCAGACGTTTTTAGTTCTAGTTACTGGTGTGCTGATTGCAAAGTCACCTTCTGCATCCCTGAATGTTTTAAAAGATATCATACTCTTGAATGCTATTAATGGTAATGTTCAGTGTTCATAGGTTTCCTAACATTCACTTGGTAACTTTTTCTATTATTTTACCTTGTATTTGAAGCCTTAAGTAAGCTGCAGAGACATTGTATCATGTTCCGTATAAGAAAAATTCTTGTAATAATGTTTTATCAAATGAAACATATAGTTTTTCGTAGTTTCTTAGCTCTGACTATGGGTTCATCAGAAAATTCAGAATCTGTAGATGCAATTTGGTATAAAGAATATTAGTTTATGACTTTATGTTGAGATATGGCTGAGATATGATTTTTTTCAAGATTTTACATCCGAAGTTTTACAAATTCTGAAATTAATGTGGCAGACAGAGGGATACGGGGCCTAAGATATTAAAGCACAGGAAGGGTTAATAGTCCACAGAGATAACTCTGGATGGCCTGTTAACAATTCAAAAACAAAGACTGTGTCAATAACTATGAAATAAAATCTTACCCTCCCCCATCCCACTAAACTTCGGCTAAAGGCACAGCAAACAATGTGGCAGCTCAATTAAAGGATAATAGGCGACTCGCAGCATCGAGACTGCATGCATCCCATCCCCTCCCCCTTCTCCACTTAAGCTGCTAGCTCGCATGTACAGCGAGATATCTGCTTCAGCAAATAAAATAATTATATGTATCTACACGTGGTGATGCAACGATCTCATTGAGTCCGCCGCTCTCGCCCTCAGGCCTGTCTTCTCCAATAAATAATCATAATGCATTCCCCCTAACCCTCTACTAATTATCAATCGTCACCTCCAATGATTGAATGAAAATCATTCAACCAAAATAATGCTCCACTCGCTGAATTCGAGTTATCAACTACTAATGCATCACGCGCCTTCACTCTGAATGGTGAATAATTGGTTGGGATTCATCAGTAGCCTTTAGTTTACAGAAAGTTGCTGCTGAAACTTGTGTCAAGGTGTCGACAGATTAAATACTAGTACATGCACACTTGTAAGTTTACTACAAGTCAATGATATGGGGAGGATTTTCAACAATAATCCTGTTGCCATGGTGATATGAATTGCTTCGTGTACTATGATTAGAGCCATTTGATGAATTTGATCAGCAGGCGAGCGTAAAGAAAGGTCAAAAGTTCACATTTGTTACTGCTGACATGCATATCTAGGAAGTTGATTACAACATGGAATGTGATTGAATGGAAACCATGAGGCGGCAGAGCAGGAGCATACTTAGGTTATCAATGCTCCCGATTTCATAACGCTGTTTATACTAGCAATTATTCATTTTGTGTCGTTGATTATGTAATGAGTACTAACGACTGTAATCCCTCTGATCCATTCGGTCTACTAGTGCATGAAATTAGTATAATGAAATATCACAAACAGTTGATCATGGGTTTTAATGGCAATAACGAGGCAGCATAGGCTATAATGGGGGGATGAGGTACATCTAGGTAAATACTATTATTTCACCAGTGACAGTGCATGAACTGGTACATGTGCTTATGAAGTTAATAGAGAGCACTAACATATCATGCACTGTTCTATAACACAAGATTATAAGAAGAAACAATTGTGATTGTAGGATATATATATATATATATATATATTTTTTTTTTCACGATCACAACTATTCGTATTTAGGTTCGGCGAATTGTAACCACACGAATATTCGTTATTCAGATTAATTCAGTATTCGCCCAGCCTTAGCTTTGAGTTATGTTGGGGTTATGTCAAAGCATAAGAATATCAACAGGACCTTCATGCAACCAAAGGAAAAGGGTTTTCAGGGAATGTGAACTGCTTGAGTTACGGATGGTTCTGTATTCGAGAATATAGAAATATAGAATTGGGGAAAGAAAAGCCAACTGTATCCTCATTAAATTTAAATTAGCAAGTTCCTCCTTCGTAATCATTCTTTATTCTATTTTCAGCATCGGGAGAAGAAGTAAAACTGCCGAAAAAGAAGGACGTAGAAGTGGAAGTGGATGAACCGGAGGACGTGACCACCATCAAGAACAAGAAAGTGCGCGTCATGCCCACGGGCGACATCCACCTGGTTGAACAGAATGAGGACGGAGAGGCCAAGAAGACCATCGTGCTGTCATTCCCTGGAAAAGTCAAGGAAACTGTTGTTATGGGTGACGCAGCGAAGGTTAAACGCAAAAGAAAAGGAGGCGAGGAAGTCGCTAGTTCCCCTGCTAAGAAGACAAAGGCAGTGAGGCAGGTTAGGAGGAGGAGGAGGAGGAGGTGAAAGAGGAGGTTGTGGTGAGGAGGAAGACAGCCGCAAGAGCCGTGAAGAAAGTGAGAGAAAGTCCTGTGCTCCGGGCAGGAAAGAAAACCGTCAAGAAAACTGTCAAGAAAGTGAAATAAAGCGTGAATAAAGATTTTTAATTATGATCTGGTTTTACTGATGGTAAATTTGAATTTGGTCTAAAAAATATCCACCAGTATCTGACTATCTGAGCACGAGACATCTGAACACCTCTTGCTCAGATTCAGACCGGTCTCATTGGCTTCACTGAAGAAGCATTCCATTCCGAAACCACCTGGGAAAAAGCCGACTAGCCAGCCGAAATATATCTGAGCCGCAACCGCCAGAATTTTACTGATCTGTTGAAAAACAGTTTGCTCAGTCGTTGGCACACTGATTTTTTCTTTGATATATTGTTGCCATGGTAATCTGGATCTTTTTGCGCCCTCTCTTATTGAGCAGCATTGAATAGATTGTAAAATAGGTCTCTTTGAAACCCTTAGATCATCACTCGCCATTTGGTAGTTTCGTCAATGGAGCCAGTTATGATGTTATTCGTTGTCTTCAATATATCTTGTGGAACTAGGTCCCAACGTGGTCTGATATTTTGCCAACTGATAATATCAATGCCCTTTAGGGATTTAACTTACTGTTCAATCAGCTTCAATGTTTGATTCCCTGCAAAGTCACACAGGTGCGGGCTGTTTCATATGCATGTTCATACTTTTGTGATCAGAGCTTGATTGACAGGTAAGCCATCATTGTGATCGATGTCTTACCTGTCATGTCACTATAATCAGGGGAAAAATTGATGAAATCCGAGTAGAAGCTCTTTGCTTTATGGGACACTGCACAGTGCATACACGATTATATCATCACATACACCTAGGTGCAAAAGAAACTCAACACCTGTTTATAATTGCACGTGCCATTTCCGAGATAGTTGGTCATAGTGAACCACAAATGGTTCAAAATCAGCGTAATGCTGGCATAGTGTATGATAAAATAACATACCATAGGCTCAAACCGACTTTTGAAAAGATGTGAACGTAGTAAGAATGAACTCGTTGAGCTGATCCTGTACATGTTACTACATGTATCAATCTGGCGTTAGCTACATGTACTTGCATCATACAATGCCCGCATCAGAGACAATTGATGAATCTCTGGAGTCTCTGGATGCCCGCATGACATTAAGCGCCTGCATCGGCTCGCAAGGTTCGTTTTTTATTGTTTTCTTGTCTAGTGGGTGGAATAACATGTTCTGTGTGGTGCGCATAGATGACATCACCCAAATCAACTTATGTGATTCGCAATTATTTCTGCGCTCCAAGAAAATGAACCAAACCGTATTCCGTTTAACTGATGAAGCTGTGCTCTCTTGTGTCAACTGTTCAGACACACGTCTTAGCTGTTCAGTACACCAATATTTTGATAAAAATCAGTACAAGTTATGCGTATTCTACCGAGACTTCACTTTTTTCCTTTCAGTGTATGAACTGCTAGAATAGTAAATAGTAATCCGTCTCTTGGGAGTAATTTCTGACCAAAATTTAAGCAGACACCTTTGTATTACATGTACCGTATTGTCTTGGTTATAAGCACCCTTCTAATTAAACGCGCATCCGACCTTTTTCAAACCAGAAATTGAATAATTTATGTACACGCCCACCAGCGCCAAGGTATTTATAGCAGCAAGCTCTGTGCTGACATCTCACTTTATCTGTTACAGGCAGTGTCAGCAAACTCAGTTTTCAACAAGTTGTTTTGATTTGATTCAGGAAAAAGGATAAAAGGCATGCTATACACAGACAGTTTGCTACTTGTCGAGTTCACCAGTCGAACTCCTTATCAGCGCAAGAATTTCTTCCCAACTGCATGAGTGAAGATTATAAGCACATGAGATGCAATGCACTACATTGTATACTATCAGCAACCATGCATTGGAAATGTACAAACTAAGACTTAGACTTTATGAGGCTGCTTCAGTTCAAACGATTTCTACAGATGAACATTAAATCAATTAGCAGCTGTGTAAGAGAACGTAATCCATGCGCAGCCTTAAATCAGAGCATGCACAGCCATGCAAAACCGCGCTCAGCCACACAAACCATATTATGTAGGTTGCTTCTTATGAGCTAATTAATGGCAGGTGTCACTCAATCTCTAAAGCTGTAAACAGAATAAATGTACCAAGCATAGAGTAGGCTTCTTTAATTGAACTGACACCATGCAGGTCCTTCTGGCTATGCAGCCTGTTGTTTTAAGCATTACTTAAATATGGATCATGCGCAGACACACTTTTCTGGGTTTACAAGGGATTTTTGTGGAATGGGCGTCTAGGTGGAATTGACATGCTCTCAGCCTCTGCGCGTATAACCAAGACAATACGGTATGTAACAAAATAGACATCTGTAAAATGAAATAAATTTTCACAAATTTAACATCAACACAGAGGAAGAGTATAACCAAAAAAACGATTTATTAGAAATAAACAAAAAAATATATGTTTATCAGAAATACACATTAACTGCATAGTGCATACACAATAATTATTGATGGAAGATCTGAAATCATGGATAATCAAGGTCATTTGAGAATTTTGGTTTAAATAATAATAAACACAAATTGAAAGCCAAGAGAAAAAGAATACCACCAGGCGTCTGGCATCAAACGCTGACCAGCAGCTCAAAATATTCTAAAAATCAGTACACTACATCAACATGACGTGGTGAAACAGCAGAGTGGTAATTCCTGGAGCTTTCACTGATAGTTTTATTTGTGAGAACCAACTCCAAATCCTGGAAATCGTGGAAGCGTTTAACATCTTTGTCTTTACGCACAATTGTATCAGGAAGTTTGCGGATCTTGTGAACGAGCGTCCGATTGACCTGCAGCTCACTGCACATGGTGGTCATCAAGTTCTCATACGTTAATCTCTTGCGGTCAAGCTCCACTTCAATGAAGTCGCGTTCAGCAGAATTGGCGATGCGGATCTTTATCACTAATTCTGTAAAGAGAAATACAAGAATTAACAACCAGGAGGTGTTAACGAGAGAATGCTTGCCATCAAGGTCTGTCACCCCAGATGCATAAGGTGACATAGCAGGAAGACGGCTGGACTGGAGATGGTCACCCAGCTTCATTGACATCAAGTTCGGTGGCTCCATTGGACGTGGAGCGGTAGGCACTGATGCGTAGGGGAAAGGAGGGTGCATCAGGTAATTGGGTGTGAAGGCAATGTCATCCTTGGCAGCAGCAGGTGCAGCATCACTGCCGTTTAATTCACCTGGTGAATGAAAGAAAAACCATGAGATACAACGAAAGAGAACGAGCAGCAACATACTGAGGTGTTTTGGATACGAGTAGAAAGGAAGTCGAGGTAAGAAAGACATGGATAATGGGATATAGGGAGATGCTTGAGTGAAGAGCGGTTCTTTGAGATCCATGGGTGATGGGGTTTGACCCCTTGCGTTAGAGGATGTTGTGATGACCGAAGGCTGAGGGTGCTGCAGGTTGAAAGGCAAGGGAGAGCGTGCTGCCTCTTCACTCTGAGAAGAATCACTGGAAGATCCAGGGCAGTGCAGTAGCTCAGTGTCGCTGGTGTTACTGCGCTGTGAACTGGGCACACTGGAGATGCTACAGTTGCCAAGACTGCAAGCTGAAAGAGGTCGCTGCCCTAGATTTCCCGACTCTTGTCGACAGCTGACTTTGTGGTCGTTAGTGTTAATATGTTTGTTGAGATTATCTCTCCGGAAATTCTGACAGCCTTCGGTGAAGGCGTTCGACTTTTGATATTTAATGCACAACACGCAGAACATGAGATTCAGAGAATTGTCATAACGCAACCAGTCGTATTTCTCCAGCCACGATGAGACGAACGATCGCTCGAACTTTGCTCGCTTTGCAGACGATGACGGATCGTCATCTTCGAGTTTCGGCCTCTTCCTTGAATCGGCGACATTTTCCTGGTCCCTTGCAGCGGCGATCATCGCTGCATTAGTTCAAGAATGCCAGAGCATCAACTTCCATTCCACAGCATGAGCGTCAGACGACTACCATCAACGCGCAGCTCAGTCTGCGCACATAGAACCGGAAATGTCTGAGAGGAAAAAAAAAAAAAAAAAAAGGCAGGAAAAATTACCAAACGAAAACACTCCTGGTTCTGTAACTTCTGTAAGATCAGCATTCATTCAATCATCCAAACATTGAATGACTAGTGAGGCTTCGAGTTCGAACGATCCTGGGCAGGGAAGTTACTGAACGGAACAGCACTTTCGTCCAATAGCAAGTAACTAGACCAATAAAACGAAATTTAAGAGTTTTTACATCTTCAGAATTCGTATTTCGCTTAGGTTTTACACATAATATTTCAAATTTTTCACAATAGAAAAGAACGGTTTACAAACAAGTAATTATGAGGGTTACAAGATGTCACCCTGCATGATTAATGTTACTTGTTCTTAATCTAAAAGTCCATGATTTATTATCAGAGGAGTTTGAGGGAGAGTGCGTCCAATTGCCCAAAAACAAATGTGATTGGGGAGCGTGATATGGCAATCTGCTTCGCCAAAAGCCTGGTAATTGTCTCAAAAACTATCCATGTACAAATGATACATGTATTTTTCTCTCAGGAAATTCATCAGCCAACCTGGAAACAACTCTGGTGTGGTGGCAGAACCACGCTGATGCCCGCAAGTGCCTGCCCACAATGAAGCAGCTGCTCCAGAAGAAGAAGGCTGCTCTTCAGCACAAGCTCACGGAAAAGCTCAGCTCCAAGCAGAGCCTTAAGGAGGTGCAGCTGGAGAAGACGATGACACAAAAACTTAAGGCTAGTCGCCAAGTTTTTTTGTATGGTGGCCCTTGGATGAGTGATGAAGTGGAAGACAAGCTGCAGGAAGTTCCCTCAGCCGACCAGAAGAAAGCTCTCCTCGCCCGGCTCTGATTCCACCATGATGTCCTCTGATCTGCTGGGCGCAGGGAGCTGTTTCAAGAAAGCTCCAAAAGGTTACCGTATACTGTTGAGCATCTGAAGAGCCATCTTCATGAGGTGCTCGAGGTGACGGACATGTCGGAAGGTGGAGCCTCATAAGCTCATCCGCTCCTTCAGGCCTGGTACTTAATTCGACCCCATACCGACATCAACAATGCAAGCCGGTCGCTGACGATGCTCGCCAGGTTGGCCAGGGGAGCAAGAACTACAGAGAGGATGCCATAAAGAAGCATGAAGTCTCCAGTAACCACCACTGCCACCAAGTAGGCGATCTGATCTGAAGTGCATGTACTACCTAATGTACTACAAGATCCTGCATACAACAAACATCCAGGGATTGATAGACCTGGCCAAGATGCTTGGATGCCAGGACTTGAACGCCCCCAAGATTAGCAAAAACACGGCCTACACATTTGAGCAGATGACTCAGGAGATGGTGCAGTGCATTGGTATGTTTAAATTACTTAATTGTCTGCCTTATAATTTGTTCTAATTGCTCATGCTAATGCAGGAAAAGTCATGCAGTCTTCTATGGAATTCTAGTTGATGACATCTGTCAATTCTCAGATCATCATCTACAGGAAGTGACAGAAAGACTCACTTAATCCATCTGATGGAGGTATATGTGAACAATTGTCAGATCTGATAATGATTTGGAATTTATATTGTCTCTGTTTTCACAGCTGAAGAATGGAAAAGCTGATACGATTGTCGGTATCATGAACAAATTTCTCTCCGGCAATGACGTCAAATTAAGCCAGATGACAAGGTTCGGGAGTGATGGTGCAGAGCTCTGTCATGACTGGCACCAAGAAATAAAGAATCGAGTTGCCACAGCCCTGAAGAGAGAGGTGATTATCTGTTCACTATTATGCTGACTAACTAATTTATCTTTTTATCTTTCGGAGGCCTGTTTTTGTGTGGTTTGAAAACAAATTCCTTTAGTGAAGCGATTCTGTCAAACCTGTACTTAAGACCATCCAGGTTAGTGCTTGTAAATGCTCAGATCAAATGATGATAATGCTTTCCAAGTTTTGTGCAAAATACTATGAAAGTACCTGCTCTGAAGCCAAAGCAGGTGAAAGCAGTCAGGTGGCTCTCTCACAAGCAGGCTTGTGACACCATGAGGCACATTCTCCCATGCGTTGTCATGAGCCTGCACAGTGAGGCCTCTGATGAACGCAATGACAGTCAGGCTCTCAGGTTCATCAAGCAGGTGGAATGTTGGCGCTTTGTTGCCTGTCTGCACATGCTGTGTGACATTCTGCCGGCTTTGGCCACCCTTTCACCAAATTTCCAGGTAAATATGCTATTAATTCATTATTCATGCTTTTGCAAAGATTCTTTCTTCCTTTTCCAGAAATCTTTTCTCGATTTCAGTGGTGTGGCAGTGCAGCTCAAGGTGGTGGAAGATGTCATTGACGCTCATCTGACAACCCTGACCATTGGTCAGCTGCCTGAGTGGGCATTAGTTTCAATAGTTTGTTGAGCTTATTCAGCTTCAATGGAGTGGGTTTATATTCGGCTCCATATTGGACTGTTGGTCTTTGACAAAATATCCACAGCTCAAAGCTCCGGCTACAGATTTTTTGGCAGAAAGCCATTGCTCAGCAGACAGCGAATCAGGACAAGACAGATCAATGTCACTGGAAGCACTTGGGTATGTTTTTACACCTAGCTAGTTTAATTTATACACCACACACACAAAAAAGAGTTGCATGGAAAACAAGTTTTCACAGTACTAACTACTAAGAAATATAATTCAGAAAAATTGCACAAACCTCCCAACAAAGTTTTGACTTTGTCATTGGCAGCAACGTCTGCAGGCACGAGTCCATTGTTGTCCTTGAGGGTTGTTTTTGCTCCTTGACTCATGAGAACTTCAATGACGTTCTTGTGCCCTCTCTTGGCAGCCCAATGCAGAGCAGTCCTACAAATAATAATTATTTAGACTTTGAGAAAACCTTACGTTGAATGCTGAATTTCTGATAGACTTAATAATATATACCAGGAATACAAATAATAATATAAAATATAAAGTCAGACCCCCGTTAATCCGTCCTCCTCCGTTCCCACTCGCTTCTCCACTCAATTGATCTCAACTCACAACTTCGTCATCTCGTTCGTTCTGCTCCTGAACATCGCTTAACCCAGCGACCAATTATATTGAAGACTTAAAGGGAGGGAGAACTGGTTAAAAGTGGACTTTTGAGTCGTTATTTGATGCACCAAAAATGATTCCTATGCCTGGCCCACACAAGGAATATCATCGCTAACGATTTCGCGGGAGATATATTGCTAATTAGGCGTGACGTCATGAGCTGTGATGAAACACCGAGTTCCCTATCTTTTACAATGGGTCTCGTCATATCAGCGCATCCTTCGACTAAACCCCTGGATATTTTTTTTATTTTATTTTCGGAAATAGATAGAATAATCATTTTGCCACCAAATGTGCTGGCTGTACACCATGACCAAGCATATTGTCAAATCTCTCCAGAAGAGAGTATCCCAGCTGAAATGGGTGTCATTGTCATTTCTGATTCTGAACAGTTGCATAATATTGAAGTCAGGACAAGGGAACAGAGTAAATGCAAGCATTGATATGATAAGCGAACCAAGAGGATCCATGCTTCCTCTTTTGGTCGAATTTGCCTTGCTACAGAGCGCACTGACTTTGAGAAGTTCGCTGATACCCTCACTAATATTTTTCGCTATTTTTCTTATTTTAACAAGCAATTTTCTAGGACACCTCCCATGGTTTCTCATCCTGTCCTTTTATGGCGAAGATGCTCTGCTCTGATTGGCTGAAATCGATAGCTTCACGAGGGCAACGGGACCAATCACAGCAAGCCCTCAGCTGACGTTTGCCTCCTATACTTTGCAACGGAAGCCATTCTCCGATAGGCGCAATGCTAACCCCGATATTCGGAATGCATTATTTCCTTACGCTTGCATCCAGGCATGGTGTTCTTGGCACGGAATGCTATCAATTGGTGCTATGAGTCAATAGAACATCACTTAAAATTTAGTTCCCCATCCCTTTAACCGATTTTTCGCCGGCAATTGATTCACTTTGTTTAATTAACTTGTTAAACGTTAAACAAACAGGGAGGCGCCATTTGTTGTTAAACTGACCCGACTTCAAAGAAATCGCTGACAATTGATGTTTCTTGGCTGATGTTTGTTTACAACATGCTATTTGGTGGGCGGATTACATGTGTTATTTACAATGGTAAAGTGTAGATTCGTTCCCTAGAAACGTGGTTGGAGGCGGATTAACAAAAAGGGCGGATTACATGACGGCGGATTAACGGGGTCTGACTGTAATACCCAAATCATAAAGGAACTCTCTGTTCCAGGTACTAAACACTATGGAGAAGTCAAGTAGACTATGATAGATATGCTAGATATAGCGATTAGAGATTCTGCAGTAAAGATTCCTCATTGTGATATGTAGCCGCCTCAGTTTCAAGATCATTCACTTTTGTCATTCATGTACAGCTTTGATGCTTAGAAGCGGTGCAATGCGGCCAAAAATGCGAGTTTTTTTCGTTAATCAATTGATATTGTGTTATATGGTATTTTTGTACGATTATTAGTTCTGAACAACAGCGACAATCGCAACGATATCCCGATAACTTTCATGAATTTATCGACATAATTATCGTTATCGCGATAATTACTTCACCGGTTGTAAGTGGCTGTATGATGCAATCATGCAAAGTACCAATGGAATTATGTTAAAACAGATTTGATATCCTATCAATGCTCTCATCTGTTTCACCTAAATGTATGGCTGTGTTTTGATGTGTATATTTTTTTCAAATTATGTTTATCAAGGCACCATTTGTTTTGATAAGAACTACAAAGTTGTCTGAAAGGTTTTGTTTGTTGTGGTGAATATAAACTAATAAATATATTTCTTCAGTTATTTTGTCGTTTTCGTCTTTCAATATGTGAGATCAGAATCACATACGTTCTTTAATCAAGTGTCAATTACCACATTGGTTTTGTATTCATTTGGCTTCTCAGTAGTTACTGAGAATACTCAACCTGTATCACATAATCGCAAGCAAAACTAATTATATTCTGGTGTTATATACCTGAGGAGAGAGTGTACGCAATGCTTGGAATAACTATAATATCATGATGCAAGGTACCCCAGCCATTATCATCATGCAAAATACATGCACATTATGTAATAGCTGTAGGTCGCCAAGGATATGAAGTTTGTTAAAGAATACATTGGCATGTGCATTATAAGAATATATCAGGTTTTGTAAATTCGATATTGTTATAATTATAGTAATCGCCGCATGTTAAAGGGAGGGAGAACTGGTTAAAAATTGACTTTGAGTCGTTATTTGATGCACCATAAATGATTCCTATGCCTGGCCCACACAAGGAATATCATCGCTAACGATTTCGCGGGCGATATATTGCTAACTAGGCGTGACGTCAGCAGCTGTGATGAAACACCGAGTTCCCCATCTGTTACAATGGGCCTCGTCATATCAGCGTGTCCTGCGACTAAACCCTTGGATATTTTTTTATTTTCTTTTCGGAAATAGATAGAATAATCATTTTGCCACCAGTCAGGCGCGAAAAAAAAATATTTTTCGCTATTTTTCTTATTTTAACAAGCGATTTTCTAGGACACCTACCATGTTTCTCATCCTGAAACAGTAAAAAGGTCAGCCAGAGTGCACCACGCATGCGCTTTCGTTTCGTAAACAACAAAGATGTCCTTTTATGGCAAAGATGCTCTGCTCTGATTGGCTGAAATCGATAGCTTCACGAGGGAA
>KB311620.1:0-21799 GCA_000328365.1 Capitella teleta | reverse complement strand
AAATGGCAAAATTCAAATTTCCTCTAACAATATTTGTAAAATATGAGGTCATTGTTTCTCACCTTGATAGTAAATGAAGAGAGCTGCTACTTTGATGAAAGATCGAGACGTCGATGGTTGAATTTACCAAGAGGCTGAGTTGTGGTAACTTTGGAAATGGCGATGTAATCGTGTAGACATTCGTTAGCTTTGAAAGCGAGAGGGGAACTAATGAGTGGAGAAGCCGGGAATTATTTTTATATATCGTCATTACGACCGTTAATAGCCTGCTCGACAGATCTCTGCTTCAGCTTGACTCCGCCCTAAGTATGCCAAGTGCGCTCGAGCGTGCATGCGAGCTTGAAGCAGGGAGGCGGAGCATCGCTCCAAGCCCTTTAATCTTCTGCTCGTGTTTGTTAAAGTACTGAAATATTTCGCCTTTCACGTCACCTCCACGTATTTACACTTAACGCTTAAAGCGCGATAGCTCCTGCCTGCTGGTCAATGCGGGCCACGTCAGGCTCACGTCGCCTGCAGGTGACCATGAGAGCGCGCAGATCAAGTACTCGCGCCACGTTAGCCTAATGTTACCTGCAGGTGACCAAAATTTACACCTGCTGGTAACGTTAGGGGAATGTTCCGTGTTTGCTGGGTAATTGAAGGGGTTATTGTGATTGTCGCATAATAATGAATGATTATTGAATGATAAACATGATGATCATATATTTAATATTATGATATAATCGTTACTTAGTTATAGGTAGCTAGCAAACATTGATTCAATCACCAGATCACGCATTTCATGGAATTACGGTGACGGTGTAGGCTGACAGTGTTACTGTCAATGTGTATAGACTAAGACTGGAATGTACGTGTAGTTTTAAGTGGGAATAACTCCAGGGGCAGGGCGGCGCGGCGCGGCACCCCGGTAGAGACGGCTTGCGGTCAAAAAAAAGAGACGGTAAAAAAAAAAAATTTGTAAAAAAAGGAAAGAAAAAAAAAAAAAACAAATAAATTGGATTGCTTGTTTGAAATGTTCAACATTCAGTTGAGTGAACAGTGAATGTAGGTGCGATCACCTTTGATCAAGGTTCCTTGAAAATGTGTTTCTGCGCCCCAAATGGATAACTGCAATGACACACTCAAATTTGTCGCACTCCAGCGGACAAGATAACCTGTTACTAATATTATGGTAATTAAATTAGTATGAAACAGCTTTCAAGGTGACTTTAGCTATTAAATGGCTTTGTGTCAAATGTGAGTGATATAACACTACCAATCAGGGCATTTTCTGGTATAGTCTTCAGAGAAAACTAAATTGTGAGCCTTCTGTGGCCGGATTTCTTTGATTTCTTCCGCGGGCAGGACCCATAGCCCTCGCGGGCTGGATCCGGCCCGCGAGATGCCGACCCTTGAATTATAGTGTAAATATTCACTCCATCAACGGATTAAATGGTTGCTTTTAGAAGTATATAGAGACATCAGGTAGTCTCAAATTCATCACTTGACCATGCTACTTTTGTAAAAATTTCCTACTGAGGGGGTCACCTCCTCCCAAACCCACCCCCAGTTGCGCTGCGCCCCAGTACAGGTTCAGGGCTGGCTACGCCCCTGTGTAACTCCCTGCCAGGGCTGGTTAAATTATAATCTAGTTCTAACTTCTAAGACTATAAATTATAAATTGCATCAAATGGCTACTGATGGATGTTCCTCAATATTTGAGCCAGAGTGTCGGTTTTTTGGTTGTGCCTTTGAGTACTCACAGACTGCATTGCATATGATGGTTGAGTTTATAATAATTACGCTGAGTACTTTTTTTCTTATTATGAATTTTCCCAGTAAAGTTAATAAAGTTGATTAATTTTCAGGAGGAGGTCGTGGTGTATGCTGATATTGCTCGCATTCACCTGAACGACCTCTGCCAATCTCTGGAACCATGGCAGATCATCGCCTACACTTTTGCCTTCACGCTGATCCTTGTGTGGCTATGGGAGTTCCTCTTCCAACCTGATGAAAGTAAGACTTGATTTGCATAAATTAGCATTTCCTTTTAACACGAGCGTTTTAGAGCACTATTGTTGTAGATTTTACGCTATACAAAAATAAATTTTATTATTATTTTTATTATAAAATGAAATTATTTTACTCCCAGGTTTATATAAGCGTAGTAAGAAATTTGCATTCCGCACTCTGAGGTCGCTTCCGTTCATAAAGGGACGAGTGCAGGATGAAATTGACAAGAACGCTGAAAGCATGGAGCGTACCTTCCACAAGGGCACCAAGGACCACACTTACATCCAACGTCTTCCAGCCAAAGGTCTCTCTGAGGTACGTGTATTCAGGGTTCATATATTGGGTCACGGAAAAATGCGCATATTCAGCATTTGGATGTTGATCCAAATGCTTGAATTTTGTACACCAGACCAATTGACTTGACCTTGGTCTATTTGTAACTCCTTGTGCAACTTGTTCGATCTCCCCTGGCTGCTTACGACTAATCAGTCAATGACATTCACGATAAGATCTCACCAACTGAAGAGATTATGATTAGTGAGTCATATCTGACCTCTTATCAACTGATACGCTGCTCAGATTGTACTGCTTGTATGTTATGTAGTATTCTAGGGTAGGATTACTTTTCTGATTGACCTTGTTTTTATTATATCACATTTCTTATTTTTTTATAGGCTGATCTTTTCAAAGAGATCAACCGATACAAGGAGCTAGGTGAATAATCCTTGAATTAAAATGAAACCTTAATCTAGTTTTATTTTTCCTCTTAACAGCTGATGTTGACTGGGGAAAGGGAAAATGCTCTGGAATGGTATACAGTGGAGAAAGCTATCTCACAGAGCTCATGGCTAAAGTAGGCACCAAAATCGCCAATAGGATTTCTCTAAGCTGCTCTCTGATAGGTTTATGGGGAGTTTGCGTGGTCCAATCCCCTGCATCCTGATGTCTTCCCTGATGTCCGTAAAATGGAAGCAGAAGTTGTACGAATGACATGTAATATGTTCAACGGTAGCTCCAAGTCTTGTGGCAGTGTGAGTTGTTTCTTAATATTCCAGATGAACTTTTAATTTTAATTTGATTTTTTTGTAATTTACAGATGACGTCTGGAGGCACTGAGAGTATTATGTTGGCTTGCAAAGCTTACAGAGACATGGCGCTCGACCGAGGAGTCAAATATCCAGAAATGTGAGTGAGGCTGGTTTTGAACGCAATTCGTTTGATTGTTTTTTTCTCACTCAAGGGTTGTTCCAATCACGGCTCACGCTGCTTTTGACAAAGTCAGTCTTTCCTTGTCACCTGTGCATCATTATAAACTTAACTTTACCCTTTTCAGGCTGCACAGTTCTTCCGCATCAAGATTATTCATGTTCCTGTTGATAATGAATCACGTAAATGTGATACTAGAGCCATGTTCCGCGCTGTCAGCAAGAACACGTGCATGGTAAGCTTCAGTGTTTTTTTGCGGCTGTGAGTGATAATTCCTCTCCTTCAGCTGGTTGGATCTGCTCCTCAGTTTCCTCATGGCATCGTGGACCCAATCCCTGAAATCGCCAAAGTCAGTTCACTCCGCTTGATCTGATCAGAGATGACATGAATAACGTTTCAGATTGGGCGTCGATACAACATTCCTGTGCACGTGGACAGCTGTCTTGGGGGTTTCCTGGTGCCTTTCATGAAGCAGGCAGGATATGAATTGGAACCGTTTGATTTCTCAGTTGAGGGCGTGACCAGCATCTCTGCTGACACCCACAAGGTTTGCTTATTCCATCCGATCGTTCCATCAATCAAGGATTTTATCCTCAGTATGGCTTTGCACCGAAAGGATCGTCTGTGATTATGTATTCCGAAAAGTCATATCGTCAGTTTCAGTATTTCGTTCAGCCTGATTGGCCGGGTGGAATCTACGCTTCTCCTACGATTGCTGGTGATTATTTGATTCGTGTGATTATTTTGATCAATCTTGTTTGCATTGCGTATGCCCAGGGAGCAGAGCAGGAGCTATCATCGCTGCGTGCTGGGCCACCATGATGCACTTTGGAGAAGCGGGATACGTTGAATCGACCAAGAAAATAATCTCTACGGCCAGATTCATTGAAGAGGAGTGAGTTGCATCATTTTTTGATCACCAAACATCTAAAAATTTGATGTATTTCAGAATCAGGAAAATCGAAGGAATTTTCGTCTTTGGTCAACCGAAAGTGTCTGTGATCGGCCTTGGCTCCAAGAAGTTCAACATCTATCGTTTGTCCGATGCTCTCACTGAGCGTGGCTGGAACCTCAACGCTTTGCAGTTTCCGTCCAGGTTTGTGAGAGAGTCTTTTCATCTTCTGCCCTCATGTGGAATATTTCTAGCATTCACTTGTGTTGTACAATGCTGCACACCAAGGATGGCGTGGCTGAATGCTTTGTCAAAGATGTTCGTGAATGTGTTGCTAAAATCATGCTGGATCCCAAGGCTGATTGCGGAGGCCAGGTAAAGTAATGCTTGTGGGGCAAGGGTTGGGACAGTTCAGAGTGTGTTGGTGACTAATGTTCTTATGCAAAATGAATCTGTTTCGTAATCGAAATCTGTTTGTATAATTCAAATTAAATCTCCCTCTCTGGCTTTCAATCTACTCTACACATCTTTATTAATCTCAGTTTACGATTATTAGTATGAATGTGTGTAACTATATATATTGGAATCGAAAGCTTCGCCGCAAGAGCCCAGAGTTCTGTTTCATCTTGGTTATTATATTGAGTTACCATTCACTTTATGGTATAAAATCTTTGTAATTCTGCCGCTAAGGGCATGGCTCCGTGTTGATTTGTGATTTCTTGTCTCCCTCAGGGCGCTCTGTATGGCATGGCACAAAGCATCCCAGATCGATCTCTTGTGTCAGAAATTGCAAGCGGATTCTTTAACGCCTACTACTCGACCGGCACGGAGAATGGAAAAAAGCAATAAATTATCTGATTTGTGAGCGTAGTTATTCAGTATTTGGTCTCCATTTATTGTTAGTTCAGAGTTTGTATTTAATTGATCAATTATGAATTTTATTTTTCTTTACTTCTGTGTCATGGTCGTTGAAATAATTCTTCTTCCTTAATGTGCAGCATGTATTATGATACCTCACCAGCATTTTCAATAATTCTTTGATCGGGTAATTATACATTATATGACATTTGGAAAAATGGCATCCTTTTGATATGCAAAGTTGCAAACCCTTTTTATGAGTACCTTCCATATCTTGTGAATAAATATTGTCATCAGGAATTTTTTGTTTTGGTTGGATGTTCTTCCCGTTTGTTTTCTCGGGTCACACCACTGTGTCAAGTATTGAGCTACGGGTGCTATCGTTGAATTAATTGAAAAGAATAAACTGGTTAATCATGAAATCAGGATTTATTTCTTTAATAAAGAATGCCCTCCTCTTAAAAACATATAAATATAGACCTGGAAAGTCGTCAAGTTTGAACGTCAGGAAATAAATACATGTTCATGTACATAAACGATAAGCGAAAGCGTTATGATGACAAGACAGATCGGCAAGCGTCATCATCAAAGTGCGTTATGAATGCAGATCCACGCCGAAGGAAGCAATAGCAGCAATGAAGAATTAAAGAATTTCTCTGCAGAGCAGAGTCGTCAGTCAATAAGCGAATATAATACAAGTACAAGAATATAATTACACACCAATTCTTTGAAAAATCGCTGAGGGAACATGCACGTCAAATCACAAATAATGTTGAGTATTCAGTGCCAACAACTGAAATTCAACTACATTAATAATTAATTAATTATACGAAAACATTAACATATTTTAACTTGTGTACTTGGCGTCTCTAATACCAACAGGAAAAGTCACTGATCATGCAGAACGGAGGCCAACAATATCAACTATCCCAATTCTCCGGACGGATATAAATAAAAAAGAAAGAAAAAAGAAGAAGAAGATATTTCTTGGGCAATAATCGCAGTGCTGGTCGACGCAGGGGACTTCCCTGAATTTCTGTGTCTATTGCATATAAAGGAGGGGGGAAAAAGCACGAATGAAAATTATTGACAGCACGTCGCATGAATATCACTAGCGGAATCAATGAAAGATGCAACTGCAGCTCTGATATTGTTTTCGGGGCGCCTCTTCGCCATAAAGGGAGTTGCCCCTAGCAACGCGTCAACACTATCTTCATGGATGGGACATTGTGATCTAATGGGCCGCTCGCGAAACCATACAGCTCATGCTAGCCTTCATTAATTATGAAACCGACCCCCTGCTGCGAGAGAATTCAATGTTCTTGGCTCGAAAAAGGACGTTGGGTCATGTTGTATACGTTAAAGCTAATGCATAATTTGTGCCAGCTTACGCACTATATCTGGGCATACAGTCGCCCACACATCGTTAACCCTGTACCAAAACCACTTAAAATTATTATGAGGGGGTTTTCCAGCCTTAGCAACGGCATTACTCATCATTTACTAACACTACATAATTATAGACCAATGGGAAGGTGCATGGTGAGATATAGGGCTGTTAGATGGTACTTCAATTATGTCCCGAGTGTACTATGGTTATAACATTATAAGGTAGTCTCTGGTGACTGGGAGGAGGAGCAATTTTAATTAGTAAACATTTGCGTGACATGAACAATGAGAATACAAAAACGAAAAGAAAAAGAACAATGTAATGATACCACATCTCACAATCAATAGACAAATTGGACAACTCTTCAAAAGTCATCCAATTCAGGTCCAAGCTCAGTCGGAATGACATGGACAGCTGTGTTGCGCGAGAGGAAGTCCTGAAGAGCAGGCTCCAAGTGGTTGGTCCGTTTCTGAATTAGTGACGCCTTTCTGCCTCGAGGCGATAGATCAGCAATGTCTCGCGGGATCTCGCTGTCTCTGGGTGAAACATCGAATCTTTGGCTTTGCTGAATTGGAGCCAAGACGGCTAACGGCGAAGGCAAAGGCGAAACTTCGCCCTGAATCGAGTCTCGTCGCTTGCCTTTGTGCATGGCGGCCTGGGAGGTCGAAGGAACGCAGTCATCCGGTTTGGGATCGATGCTGATTGATCGGATCGGGTGGAGTCTTCTTTTATCCAGGTCATTGCTCGCTTTATCCATTTCAGCGTTCGTGAAATCTTTGGACGCCATCGGGGTCAATTTGCTTCTCGTGATGTTGTCGTATTCGAGCAGAAGACTCTCGTCATCTGGGCTTATTTGGTGGCTTTGTCCCATGCGCGTGCGTGGACGATCACATTTCGCCGATTTCGGCCTGAGCGGTTGCAGTTTCCTTGGCAACTGAGTCTCCGCGTCCAATTCATCTGATTTCACTTCTTCCATCCTGTCAGGGGTCTTCAGAGGCACCACCTGTATGACGTCACTCTTAGCTCTTTTGCGGTACTTGTCGAGTACCTTGCCCGCGGCATGCTCGAGAACAGCCTCCGAAGAAACTTGGTTCCCATTCTGTTTCTTTTTGCGTTGGGTCTCCTTGAGGAGTTGTTTGAGGTCGGCTTTCCCTTGGATGTCATCCGAGTGCCTCCTCCGTTGCAGCAACCTGTTCCTCCTGACGTCATCGGGGCTAACTTGCTTGTGATCTGAGCCAATCCTGTTTTTCATTTGGTAACTTAAAGTCTTGGTACTCCAAGCCGGAGCTTGGTTGTTAGTCGATATATTGATGATGGTCATTTTCTGGTTGATCTGAGATCGTGGGGGTGACTGGTCGGAGTCACTATCGTTTTCTGAGCAGGACACGTCATGGGGCCGCTTACTGGTTTGATGTGAATCATCCAAATATAAGATTTCGTCTAATCCGGAATCGTCGCCGTCGAGGTCATCATCATCATCACCGTCGTCATCGACCAGCACATGTCTCGTAGAGTCTGAGTTTGAGCGTCTCCTGGTCATGGCGTTCGCCCAACCGGACAGAGGGCGGTTGTGACAAGTGTCAAATACTTCATTATCAGCTAAAGCCACAGGACACAATTTGCCGCTAGAGGCAGCACTTTCTGGTCTTGAAGACCCAGGGGAAGAATCCTCTGAGCAATTAGGTGAAAGGTCATTGTAAACACGACCTTTGAACTTAGAGAACTTAGCGGACTTTGGCCGACAACTTCTATTGTCTTCTGTCTTTTGACTTAGAGAGTTTTGAACCTGTGATTCCTTACTTGGCATGTAAGATCCCACATCAGACCCACTGTTACCCACATACGCTGGTGAACTCTTCCGGAGGAGTCCTTCAGGACGCTGGAAGACCGGGCGATCCCGGGAGAAAAGTTGAGCCGGTGTCGTCGATCCGGTCTGATCCTCACTCCACTCGTTCCAGAGTTTGAAGGGCGCAACGGCTGCCTTCTTGGAGCCTCCGATCTCCCTGACTCCGTCCTCCAGCGCCTGAAGCTCCTCTTGCTCCCTGGAGGCGGGTTCTTGCCACATGTTCTCCAGTCGCACCATGAGGAGCGGTGCTCGTTCGTCGGCGGCGGGCGTGTCTGTTGCAGCAGCTGCGGATGTTGCTCTGTATGAAGAAGAGGAAGAGGAGGAGGAGGAGTACGTAGGGGCTGAAGCGTCGTCGGTGCCGAACCCACTGTCCCGCCTCTCTCTCCAATCGATCAGCTCCTTTGTTCCTTTTTCATGCAAGGGGGCGTGGCTTCGGATGACTGATGCTGAAACAGATCGAAATCAATGAAAGGGATCGAATACGCGACTACATGCAACGTGGTTCCTTTGATAAGAAAAGCCAACGACGTCACCTCATTGGTTGCTGAACTCTGACGTTCCTCAATCAATACTCGCGGGTCTTGTGCTACTTCGCTGCACTCAACGTTAAAGTTAATGAAACAAGTTCAAAGAAACGCTGACGTACGGTGCAACTAAAGTGGCCTACGTCGTCACTAGAAACAGAAACTTTATAAGGAAACATTTTTTTTCCAGCATATTAATCCATTAGCGAAGATAAGCGATCCGCTTATAGACGCAATCCCTACCCACCTTTAAATGTAAACATCAAAGGCTACCTCCGCAGGTGAGTCAATTATGAACTCACAGATGTCTCTTGGATCTAACACCCTTTGATCATATTCATATTATAAGTGTACGTACGCGCCATCCGATGATCAAAGAGATATACCACGCATCGTTCTGAACAAGTTTAGAATGCGATTGCTGACAGGAGTTTCCACTCATCAATGGCGAAATAGGTGCGGTGAGGAATTGGGTCGATGCGCAAATTGCGCATCGATTGCAGAGCATTGTGGGGGTTTCCTCTGCTGGAGGCCTCTGTCCATTGTAACAAACCGACACATATTTCGCCTTGGATCGTGCGGCGCATTTATTCATCTGGCGCCCATCAAAGAACGACAGCCACCGACAAAACTAAGAGTAGCAAGGGATTGATCATTTCGGCTTCATTATCACAGATTCTTGAAAGGAGTGGTCCGTGGCATACTCACCGGTACCGAGTACAACCTCGGCCTGTACCACTGACACACACTCACTCGAGGGGCGAGGAAAATGCACGTGGGAAAAAGAAAGACTTGTGTGTTGCAAGCAGCAACACAAAATCTCAATCTATTCATATAAATTGCCGCAATTTAAGTTTGTACGAATATTGCAAATACAACACGCGAGACGAAGTTATACATACGCGTTTAGATGTATGGGTCCATGTTATGATGGGTCCATGCAATGATAATTAACCAATACATATACGTAAGATATGTAACTATACTTGTACTGTATTAGTATGCATGTCATACACACACAGTGTTTGCTTCATTACTTGTAGTCCATCACAAAATTAATGAATACTGGTCATTTAGTCTGCCAGGGCATGACAGGTAATGATTGGCCAGACTGGGCGGATAAAAGCACGAATCACAGTCTTGGCTGACTCTAGAGAATGACGTCCCGTGGTGGATAATTGTCGTTTACGAAGAGAGGACATTGCCCTGAAGGTCTGCATAATTGACACGATAGCGTTTTCTTTTGTGATAAACACAAATGACACCCTGTGATCTAAAATAATGAATGACCGTCGTACTAAGGGTGCATTATGCATGGTCTCCAAATTGAATACTTAATTTGCGACATGCATTCATGAAACACAAAACAATGGTAAATTGGAAGTAACCCGAGGTTAAACCGCGGGTAAACGGATGAAACGAATGCATTATTCACAAATATCACACTGCATGATGTTCTAAATAATGCCAATGACCAGTCTAATGCCCACAATTATCAGCTTATGTCGAGGAGCCTTGCCAGGTGGCTATTTTCAGGTCTGTATAAAATCAATTAATATCTAGACCCAGTGAGTTGAAAGGGTCATGGAAAGGCCAAGGAAGGTCAAAACCAAAAGAGCAAATGGCAAAAAATGTAACGTTGAGGCTGAGCGATCTAGGGATGCACGCGGTGTCGTTTGTCGTATAATAAGAACGTCACTCCAGTTGGCCTCCTTGGGTCGTGTAAACAAAGTAGAATTAAGAGCAAAGAAAAGGCAAACAAGCCAGCGTGAAAGAAGAAGCCACAAAAGAAGACAGGACGAGGAGAGAGTTGAAGAGGAGAGGAGGGTTGACTAGAGCAACATCAATGTACAATTGGTTCGAGTGTTACACTTATTCAGTCGTGTAATCTATGCCAACGGCTTTAATCTAATTACTGTGCAAATAATGGACACGCACAAGACTACGATGCTCTGATACATGTGAGAAACGGGTCAGGTGGAATGGCAATAAAAGCGGCTCTAAGAGCCTCTTAATCAGCGCGGGGGCCCTAGACGAGAGAAGGGTTTGCACTCGAACGGAGTCGGAGCGGCGTACGTGAGAAGGAGAGTAAGTGTCAATTATTTTGATTGCAATAAGTTGCCCCCAGTTTTGCATAATTGATATCCGAGTTTTGATTAGGTTTCGAATGACCGATTTCACTGCAGTTGAACAGGGAGTCAACAAGTGATCATAGTGTTCTTTTAATTTTTATTTTACTTCATGTTAATATTATTACTATTATGTTTTTGTTTATTTTTCTTATAATTATCATTGTGACTCTCTGAATCACGAATAAATTGATTGAACTGTTCAACGCACAACGAAGCTCCACAGTGCCAAGAGCTCAAGATCTCTGAACCAAGGGACAGCTTTCCATGGAACTAAGGGATCCCAATGACCCCAATGACCCCAATGACCCCAATCAATGACCCCAATGACCCCAATGACTCCCAGTGACGTAATATCTGAGGACAACGCCGGAGGAAATCACGCTTCAATGCACCGACTGATCAGAATAACCATTGGTCAGCAGTCAGCACACATCAGAGTTGCATTATGGAGTCATGCGCCGCATATAACTTGATATACAGAGTACGACTCATGCAGTAGTACAATAAACCCTAATGGAGTTGGAGCCTTCAATTGCAAAGAGACAGAAAGATACAATGCCAGGAACATCTAGGCACCTTAATTACCAACAACCAGAAACCAAAAGAGAATTGCATAACCATATACTATTGACCGTGAGAATATTAGGTGTTTTTTTGCTGTTGCTCAAAATTGCACGCTGCTCTATTGGCTATAATTATGCATACGCAATATTATTGATTATTATTTTCCTTTTTCTTTGAAGGCCTTATTTGGCTTTGAAGGAACTTATTTGGAAAGCCTTTCTATGATTATAAAACATGTGCCTCGCTCGCTGGTATAGAGCTGATCGGAGCATTAATGAGACCTCTCCAAGAAGAACTGTTTTTCCGCCCTCGTTGTCACAAGAAACGGGTCAATCACAGAAGCTATAAGTGCATATATATGTTTCCCAAGCGTGCTCAATCGAATGCCGTCTTCAATTCAATATCGCATTTTGATCGAATGCCGAAATGAGTGTTCGATACATTTCTCTGTTTACGAAACCATTTCGGCCTTTTGTTCCCCCGGCCCCATTGTTGAGAGTTTGTGTACCTATCCCCATGGTAACGCTAAAAAGCGAACTGTGTCCTTCCATATCACCACCATACATGTATTACATGCACTATTTGCACCGAGTAAATATAAACAGTAAGAACTTCGACCCTCTTCCATGCTGTTCTACGTTTGGCTCCAAATGCAACTGCGCGGTGACTGAATTCGTAAACGACATCGTGTAGTTCATACATGTACATACATGTACATATGTACATACATGTACATACATGTACATACATGTACGCATGAGTTTTCACAATTATTTCTGATCATTCTGCCTCGCAGATAACTCACAGAATAACGAAGCCGTGATGGGACAAATTATGCCTTCCGGTCACATGGCCATGATAGCGAGGGCATACTGCCTTTCCGGTAGGCCACGTGACGCCAAACCCTGATTTCTGAGAGGATTTAAGAGAATTTGAGTTAATTATTCAGGGCTTAGACCCCACGTGAGATGTACGTCTTTTCATCAAGGGCTCCCGGCCGCTATGCTGTCAGCTCCAATGGCGTGTAGCGAGATTTATGTGCTTCATGCTTGGTTGAAGACACGGCGCAATATTTATGCCTAAAATCGCTCTTTTTTTTCCCCTTTGAAAATGAGCATTAAATATGTTGTACCGAATAATGTTTCGTTGCCATGGCAGTCACGTGAGCGATGACAGTTTCATCACTCGAGCCTTTTCATCACTCCGACTTAATGGCAGCATCTGCGTCGAATTATGGATGACGAATTTCATTGACGTTGGCGTATTCTGACGGATGGGACACGCAACCGATCACCACGAGAGGGTGGTTTACTCCATTCATCAATTGGCCTTGTGGGGTGACCGAATCAATTCCCCTCAAATGTTAAATTCTGGCATTTGTTACCAGGATTAATTGGGCTATTGGTCACATTACACCTTGCATAATACATGTATACAAATGTGCATTTATTATGCAAGCCATGCAAATGGTCCAGTATATGTGATTGTATCATTGCATCCAAATAACCTTGTCTATACCAATACAGCTGTTTCATTCTTCCTCTTCACAAATTTATTCACTTAGAACGTGATTAATTTTATGTAATAAATCGTCACGCAGCTGACGTGCATCTATGCATATAATATTAATCTATTATTATTATTATTATTATTATTATTATTATTATCATCATCATCATCATCATCATCATCATCATCATCATCATTATTATTATTATTATTATTATTATTATTATTATTATTATTATTATAGGCTCGTATGAAATGGACATATGCGTGGGAGAGGCGTAACTTTAAACGCTGGGAAAACACCACGAAACGACGATGTTTGTTACGTGTTAGTGGATTAATTACCAAAACTTAAGAAGCAGAATAAAGAAAGAGTCAAGACTCAAGAGTGATTCAACACAACGGACTTTTTGCATGTGTCAACTTCATCGATTCTGGTTATGGTATATTTCCATGCAGTACACACGCAAAAAACCCTCTCGTCGCTAATGCTTTTCAAAAGGACTTGTTTATGGAAACCTCAACTCAGAAAACAAGGCAGCGTCGATCCTTCACTAACAACAATTGAACAGCCAGAAAGGAGATCTTTGCATGAGATCGATCAGGGTCATGTCGGAGGTCAAGGGCATTTCCGAGTGTTACGCATGAAGTGATTAACGGAGCCACTGGAGGCGCCCTCTTCCCACCATGACATCGATTCGTATCACGACATCGACACTTGTCTATGCGATGACTCCGCAATTTCGCTTTATTGTTGAAAACCCGCGAGTGGAAATTGATTTGATTCGCATTATTCTCTTTACAAACTCAATAGACAATTTTATTGGTTGAATTCAAGATAATGTGAAATTAAGTCAATACTTTCATGAAAGAACTCAGATATTTGGACATGACCTAATAATTGTAAATGCTATAAATTGATTTGATGCCCATCGGTTTTCATCCCGGAGCAATCGTCCACGTCACCTGTTCACGAAGTATTGCAGTAGAGCAATCGCCTTACATCTCAGTGTATCTTGTATAATTCAGTTCGTTGAATTCACTGATTGTTTGCGGTGTCATGGTGCGTTGTGATTTCTTGGAAAGTGATGGAACGGAAACGCCCCGAATAGGTGCGTTATGCGTCTACGAAGCAACCGCAGAACGAGTGCTCTGTGGCGGAACGTTGTGATTGTTGGGTATCGTACCAGACAGGGTCACGCTAGAGATCCTATAATAATTAATCGATCATTAAAGGGTCTCAAAGTCACACCACCACGGGAGAATCGATCAAATGTGTAAAATGCTGGGCGGTCGAATTCTCAATTGTTGCTACCGAGCTACGGTTTGACCACATGCAAGAGATCGTGACAGTGGACTGTGACGAGCTATATATAGCTCAGGGTGATTGGTGTTTTCATTTGCAAGAGCAAGGCAGTTGTATCTTGGCCATGGCATTGGACTTGCTGGACGATCAGCTGAGTGGCTGCTTGGGTTACAATTGAGAATTATGGCATAAGAAATGCAGAGAATCTATATCGCCGCTGAAATTGCGTCATATTATGAAAGCGAGTTTTGATGGTTATATCAATAAAGTGAGCAGGACAAGAAAAGACTTGACGCATAATCGAGAAGATCGACTATCAAAGGCGTTTAATTGTTAAACAATAGACAATCGTGACGCATGACAGACAAACGATTGGATATTTCGTGACGATCGAGCAGTTCCACTCAGGACATGTGACTGAGACAAATACAACCAGAAAATTAATAAGTTATATATGTAATATATTCATAGTTTTAAGTAACAAATATCCAAAACGATTTTGATCGATAAATAAAACAAAACAACATTAACCACGCTTGTGACGTTTTACGAAGGATTGGAAAAGCCCCATTACTTGTAAAAAAGAAAACTTTTGAATCACCCTGTATACATTATACAGGCTATACAATGAAAAGGATCACTTTGTTTGCCATGGCATCGGCAGACATCAGAGAACGAGGATCTGAGGTCAACAATCGTTCCCATTGATCGCCCAAACAAAAGTTATTCAACGCGACATCCGGGAAAGCGTGCATCGATCATTCTCAAAATACGTGTAATGATGGCACATAAAGGGTCACCGAAAGGGCGCCGATCTGATCTATAGCACCACTTTGCACAGGCTCTAAAATTGTAAAAAGAAAACTTGCTCTTTGGTGGCGCGTAAGAGTCTTTCTCCGAAGATTTATGCCTAATGTCGATCTGGGCACCAACAGAAGAATGTCTGTCAAGGCCGACTCGGTACTCTTTGAAACTATGAAACTACACGTAGTAATATAATCTACACGTAGTAATATAATCGTATTTATAAATAGGGCTCCGTGTTAGTCCTTTAGCGAATGTGATGGGGTTGTGGGGCGGTGAAATGTTCGCTCATTGAGTTAGAGGCGTTTTTTTTTTTTTTTTTTTTTTTTTTTTTTTTTCAGGTGAGACCAAGGGGGTGGGGCACCCGGAGTCCCGCACAGATATACTTAAGTCACGCAATAATTATCACGGATTCCCAAATTTCCGAATTTTATTATCATTCGGCATCAAAATACTCATTTTGGACCCATTAAGACAAATTTTGAGTTTTCAGGCATGTTATCTTGCGGCTGAAACTTTCAATAGCAAATGAAAAAAAAAAAAAGCTTACAAGTTATAACCGTGGCTCTGAATGTTTCTTTCTGGGTGGATGTTTGTTCTCGCCTTTTCGGAGACTGTGACCATTTTGAGGTTTGTGCACTGAAGTGACCGTGCTTTGGGCATGTCAAGTATAATATACTATATGATACATTTTCTCAACAATTTCGAATATAAAGCTCTAATACTTTAAGTAAAAGATGAGGGGCAATTTCAAATATGTTAAAATGATGATTATTTTGAAACATTGTGTGCTATCACAGAACAACTAGACGAGATGGGCTTGGTTGATTTATGCTAATTGACGTAGATGGGGTGGGGTATACCGTATCTCTGGCACATCAAACAGGCGCAATAGCAAAACCAACTTCAATTGCTGGAAATACAAATTATTGCCTTCCAAGCAATAGAAGTCGGTTTTGTGTCGGCTAGAGTAGTATAGCCGTGCTACAATGTATTGCTCTAATTTCAAAACTTAATTATAACTCATAAGTTACAAGGAGAGTTTCTTAACCTCTCAAGTGCAAGGAAATGTAAAAGGTAGACAAGAATATATTTCTCAATGCAATCGATTCCCAATCATGGAATGAAGTCAGTTTGCATGCATCGTTTCATGAGATATGACGTGATTTACGTTGCAAATAGTGCAATTAAGCCATCTCTACCTGCTACAGGTCCAGTTTTCCTGGCTGCTCTCAACGTGGATTTCTTCCTGAGTCTCGCGAGAACTTCCGAGAAGCTGTAGCACCTGTCTTGCCTCATTTCAGGTGCGAGGGTGCCCCGATGACTGTTTTCTCCGAAACTGGAATTCCTCGCCCTGATCTCCCCTTCGCCATCTTCCTCGATGCTCTGGTGAACAGAGACGCTCTCCTTCAGGAACGTCATCAACGAGGTCGTCGTGACGGGACTCAGCGGAGGCGTCGGAGGCTTCCCCTTGAGCACCTCAGCATCCAGGCTCCCTCTTCGGTACCTCCGGAATCGTGGACATCCTCCAGGGGTACCTGGACGCTGCAGTCTCGACCCCCCGGGCATCGTATGCCGCCGCCCCGTCTCTTGATGCATTGCTATTGTTGTGAGTTCCTTGAAGCAAATATCTCAAGAGTGGCCAACTCAGTGCTTTTAATGCTCCAAAGGCCCCACAGCAACCCCACCTCCCCGCAATTCCAAGCACTCATCAATAAATCATGCTTTGTTTGCAATTGCAGCCAGCTAATACAACTTGCTTCGCTCACTACTCAATCAATTGGTCGCAATCGATAAAGACAGACGAGTTATGACGTGAACGTATGTCCGCATTATATGTCACTCCATTCCAGTGAACTGGCGCTTGTTTACGAAAATTTTCTACGTACTTAGGCTCACGTTACTTGCATGTGACCATGGGAGCTCAGATATCATGCATGCTGGCCACATCAGACAAACGTTATAGACCTGCAGGTAACCAAAATTTACACCTGTTGGTAACGTTAGGACAATGTTCCGTGTTTGCTGGGAAATCACCGATCCGAAATTGACGATTCATGAACCATTTGAAAGGGAACAAAGAGGTTGCATCTAAATGCAGCATTGAACCTGAAGAAAGTGGCGATCGACTTGTTGACTGGTGCGAATTGGATCACTGGGCCAAGGACTCGAGGCACAGACGTTCGGGTGCAAAAACAATCACGACCTCGCTCCCCGGCAGACATGCGATTTGGCCATGGAAAACACGCTCTATTGAGGGTCATTGAAGGTCATTCATGGCTACATTGAAGGCCATTCATGACGACATTTTGCATTTCTAATGTGACGATGTTGATGTCAACAGAGTGACTAATTGATTGATGACCGCATGTTGGTCATTGCATTTGAGCCATTTGTTCTACTTTTTTTCTTAATAAAACGCTTACGATCCCCATTTAGGCATTTACCTCCATGAAATGTCATGTTACAATTTTTTTTTTTCATTTCTGGCATTGACTCACTCACTTAATTAGCACCGTGTATATTATTCATGTGATGTTTTTGCACACTTTGAGTTACAATTAAATTTGTCCTGTTCCTCATTTCATCATCCTAAACTGTGCAAGCCGAGACTTCTATGGTTCAGTGGCTTGCATGTCGTCTCCGGTTGCCTTTTTTATTCATAAGAAATCAAGAATGACTGAACTAATAATAAATAATAATAAATACATATATTTATTGAATTTGAGTGCTAATAATGGTAACAAAAAGTTTTCATAGCACTTATCAAGATATAAAAACAAGTGAAATTAAAATGCAGAAGTTAAACAGGATATGACCAAAGTAAAAACATGCAGGATCAATCATTGCGTAATAGAATAGACATTGAAGAGGTGCGTCTTCAGTTTTTTTTCTTAAAAAGAGTCCTTAGACATCGGTTGTCTTAAAAGCATCGGGAGATCATTCCACAGAATAGCACCATGGTGGCTTGCACTTCGACTGCCTGCATGACGTCTCGCTCGATCGAGGTACTTGTAGCGTCCAGGAGTTAGCGGTTCTCACTGGTCGGCCACTTTCCCCCAGCAGGAACATTCTTCTGGCGTATGTAGGAGCGTTGGGGTCATGTATTGCACTAAAAACAAAAGTCAATTAACAGCTTGAACTCGGTTCTCGCTTTAACAAGCAACCAATGGAGTTCACGAAACACAGGGGTAATATAATCCATGATTCCATTGCCTTCCAGCACTGCTGCACTGTTCGATACTGGTCTATAGTTGCTCAAAATGCTCTGGTCTACTCCTTCCTTCTTCAATGTTGCTCTGACGTTTGCAATCTTGAAGTCTTTTGGCACATTCCAAGATGTCATGCGCATGTTGATGATTTTCGTGATAACTGGGATGAGACACCTCAGTACTTTTTTTCCCTGCCTTATCAGTTATCAACCAAGTTGGTATTCGGTCCAGTGGGCAGGTCTTCGTTGAAGACTTCCTTACCAGGGTCTAAATATCTTTTTGTAAAAGCAAGTTAAAATCGTCGAAACTTATTGGTGAAGATGTGTCATATTGCACGAAGTTATGAGTGTTTGTGACTGGGCGTTCCTCTGCGAATGATGCTCGAATTCTGTCTTTTTTCTATTTCGAAATGTGGAATTGGGGCCATTAAGTTCCTTAAACCACCAGATGTTGTGCGTTCTGAAGAACCAAAGAGAAATTTGCCGATCATTGGTCTTTAGCTCTGAGGACCTTTTCAATTTATACTGTTGAACCATGCAAATTGGAGCTTCAGGGGATTATTTAACCCCACATTGAATTGTGGTGTGTGTATAGGTCAGTTTACTTCTGGGATTCAATCAATATAGGGTTGATGGTTGGCGATCCGGACCCGGTGTTGTGACCATTCTCCATAGTGACTGTAGGTATATTTTGTTTGACCCATCAGAGGCAAATTTCAAGGACAAAGTCTGCATAATATATTCAAGGTACACGAAATGACTGTAGCCAACATAAATCAGCCTTATATGAGTTAAAAGTGTCGCAATTAAGCACAAATAAAAGAAAACTGCCCCATCACCTACGTCATCATTGACGTATTTTTTTCCTGCAAGTATGGGGAGAGTGAGAAATGAGCATGCGATTATGAGTGAGTGATGGGGTTTTACGGCTCCACCCAATCCGATCGGATAATACGGGCGCCAGAACAGAAGGCCCGGGACCGGGGTTTCCCCCTACTCTTATCGATAAATCCCAATTGTTCTTTATCCTGCATACCACGATAGACAGTAGTACACAGCGCCCGGCCTTGTTTCGCAGTTGGGCAGCACTGCAGAGTCACCGAAGAATTACAATTATAACGAATTACAATTATAATTCACAATCATAACGCCCGTGGCCTGATCGGGTCTCGAACCCGGGACCTCGACCCCCACGGTCGGCATTGGATTGTAGTCAGCGGTTTAACCCACTGAGCTATCCGGTTCCCCTAGCATGCGATTATGAAATGTGGTGAGACATCCATATCGTGCTGCAGTGGCGTATTCTCGCATGTCAGGAGACGCAACGAAAGATCATGTCAGGAGACGCAAACAAGCTCAATCAGAGCAAAGGGCGTATGGGCGATGGCCACCCTCTCAGCTAAAAAAAAAAATCTTATATAAATATAATTGTTAATATTTTTAAATTAATATTAATATATAATTATATGTAAATATTATCTTCTTTATTTAAACAAATAATTATTTTATTGTTCTGGGAAATGTATATATCAGCTATTCGTAACATGCTTAGTTACAGTTTTTGTCAAAGAAAAATACAACAATAATGAAAACAACAACAAACAAATGGACGAAGAAAAGAAAAAATAAGAAAAATTAAGAATAAGAGAAAAACCACAAAAGACAGACAAACACAGGTCACTCGGTGCAAACATTAAGCAGCAGAGCCTCAACTTCATGTAAATTTAGTGGAAATACCAAGCTGCCTTCGCGTATATATAGCAAGTCCACAATGGTGTGACATGCGGTTAGGCATTGTTGGTCGGCCTGCTCTTCTTGGGCTTTACAAATTTTATATGGAGAGTATTGTTTACAATATAATTATCAAGTTGTGAAGGATCCACCTAAATCATATACATCAGTTCTCTCAGATTTACCCCAACACTTGAGTGTCCACGTGGCGCAAGTTCCGAGCACATTTCAACGATTTTATTTTTGCTGAAACGACACGATTTGAAAAAAGAACCAAAACGCAGGAAGAGCTAACATAGGGGATCAGACTTATTCATTATAAGGTGTAGGAACTTTGACCTTGTGCGGGGATGCACACGCAAAAGTCTTCGAATGCATTTTCACCAACAGACGATGAAGCACTTGATCGACCTAATAGAGAGATACCAGAAAGGACAACTATAAAATCTGGCACAGTATGCACTGAACAGCAATCTCAGGGTATCGAGATGGGCGAAATAAAAATTGGAACATAGGATATTCACTTTGTAAATAAGCTCCCTGTGAGCATTTTGTATGTTTATTGAGCTACTGTTTTCCCCAATTATGTCCAAGATGGATGGCATTTGATACATACTTAATCGGTGAGTCATTTAGGGTAAGATTAAATAATTTTCACATGGAGACTTGCTCTTTGTCGAATTAATTAAACACAAAATTCATTTGAAAACTCCCATAAGAGCCACATCATCTGCATATCCAATGGCACCAGCAAACCTATGCCCAATATGGCATCCTATACCTGAGTTTTTTAATCGCTCTCTAAATTTTCAATAAAAATACAGAAAAGCACTGGCGAAAGGACGCCGCCCTGCTATGCCCAATTTTGACAACTGCAACAGTTTTGCAGCAGCGGGACACATATTCCTATCCAAAAGGAAACAAAACAACTTTACAAAGTGTACCCTATCGAACGCTTCACTCGCATCCAAAAGTGTAACAAATACAGAGGAATTACCACGAACGTAGAAATCAACTACCTCGTTAAGAACAAAAGTGTATTGAGCAGTACTATCCTTTTGCTTGAAGCCAAACTGAAGATCGCTGGAACAAAAGGACATCTGAGTGCTTCGATAAGATGACGTTATCTAGACATTTACCAACAATACTGCTGATCGATCGCAATTGATCTATAATTACTGGTACAGTTAAGAGACTTCTTCCTGTTCTTAGGTATGGGAACCAGTACTAAATGTGACATCACAACGCTTGCATCGAGATGTATTAACATAGCATTAAGGAACAACGAGAGATGAACATACACAGATCAGAACACGCATGGATAAAGTGGTCGGACGTTAACTGCGGGCAAGCGACTGATTTACCTGGCTTTAATTTACGAACAGCAAACATAATAATATTCGGGTTGATTGCAGGATCGTCATAGCATAAACACGTTTGGCATTTGCTAACTACACCTGTCGAGAGTTCACGCTGAAGCTCCTTTATCTCAGTCTCATCTGATAGTACTGATTGATATAAATGCTCATATCCATCATGAAACATTTCACAAATATCAAAATCTCCAACACATTCATCAACCATATTTGGACGCCCTTGAACACCTTCCTTTGCTCGCTTTATTTCACGCCACAGGTCCCTGGTCCTGTTACCGGATAAGGAATCAGATATTCGGCAAGCCATTAACTTATTCTGATTTCTGACAACCAGCGTGACGCTCCTTTGTATTCCCGTTTGGTCTTTAACATAATGGAATGAAGTCAACCATCACGCGTGCGACCGCTATCCACCCAAATACGATGCCCAAACAAGGCCTCCTCTTTATGTGGACTCC
>KB311612.1:33434-56680 GCA_000328365.1 Capitella teleta | reverse complement strand
TGAGATTGCTTATAATATAAACAACTGAACACTGATGCCCGCTTAACGATGACGTACCGTTCCCGTTGTATTCGACATTACTCGTACACGAAAGGAACACGAAGGGAAAAAGTTCCTCATAAATCGCTCTCCCGTCACATACTTTATATGATGAGGCGATGCGTATCGGGTGAACAAGCATGGTTTTGTACGCATTGCAAGCAGTTTGATCCTTGAGGTTCTTTTTATATGTTTTGTATTTCATAATGATTCTTTGAATTCGAATAGTGTATGCTATTATTGTATTGTATTTCAATAAATAATATTATACTACTACCACTAGTAGTAGTAGTAGTAGTAGTAGTAGTAGTAGTAGTAGTAGTAGTAGTAGTAGTAGTAGTAGTAGTAGTAGTACTCATTTTTAACTGATTTTAGCCTGGTCTTTGTTACAGTCAAATGCTTTAGTTAAGTCAATGAAAATGGAAGTCGGACTGTTGTTTCCGTCTAATGAAGCGATCAGTCGGTCAGTAAGTTCGATGATGGTATGTTCTGTACGTGGAGTGTTTGTTTTTTTCTTTGTTTGTTTGTTTGTTTTTTTTTTTGTTTTTTTGTTTTTTTTTTTTTTTTGCGAAATCCGTATTGGCTATTGAAATAGAGGTTGTTGCCTGTGAAATGTGAGTCAATTTGCTTGAGTATTATTTTTTCGAGTGTTTTAGATATTGATGGGAGTAGTGATATTGGTCTGTAGTTTGCGCATTTGTCAATGGGTCCTTTTTGTGAAGGGATTTAATTTTGGCAATCTTTAGTGAGTCTGGAAAGATGGAGGTGTTGATCATTTGGTTGGCTATTAAAGCTAATGGGTTGATGAGTTCGGTGCGGAGTGATTTAATGAGTGATGATGAGATGTCGTCAAGTCCAGTTGAGAAATTCGATTTCAGTTAAGTTCATTAAGGAATGTCATCTCAGGTATACAAACTTCAATACAAACTCTCTGCTGCTTTGTTTTGAGTTTGGGAGATAAACATTATTGCTACTGTCACAACAAAACAACACTCTCAAACAAAACAATAGTACGAGAGCGTTCCCTTAATTGTGAGTTCAATAAAGCTTATCCGTGGTCAGAGGCCCTGTTTGCCGCCAAAAATGGAAATATCGCGGAATGATGAGTCCACTTTCAAATAAATCGGCATAAATGTTGATGAAATTGAAATAGAACTGATAGGAATAGCAGCATGACATGATAAACTAACAATACCAAGTATTTGTTGCTTTCATTCAAGTGTGGTTTTTACATTACGATCTGTTTTGTAACACTTTCTCAGAAATGCGTAGCACCATTGGAAAGCATTGAGATCTTTAACATGGAGTAGATAGACTAATTTTGGCCCATTCTGTATAACAACATTCTGTGTCCAATTTCTTATTTCTTATTTCTCACTTTTCCTTTTACCCCTAAATTATCAACGTTAATAATTAGTATTTTGTTCTTGTGTCTATTATTCGGTGGGGTTTTTCTCCATTCTATTGTGGATTTTCGTCCTAACTTAGTATACTTATACTTACTATGTCTTCTTACCTAATTTACCAAATTTACCTAATTTTCTCACCATCGTAATTAACATTGAGCAAACTGAAGTATCTTCTCAGTTATTTTCATTATTACTATTTTTACATAAGTAGTCAACCGTTTGTCCATCATCTTATTACTACATCCAGTAGATACAGCGAATCGATATCTTCATACCTTCAACCCATGAAACAAATAATGTCTCTTCAAAACTTTGACGACGAAAACATCGCCTTTTAATGAGGCATTCAGCAAAATACTGATGCATATAGAGATCCAATATTGCTATGATAAAAAGCATTCAAAAACCTGCATTCACACACGAAATTTTCCATTGTTGTCATTCCTTCCAAAGCAAATGCAAAATGAAGGAATCGGCAAAACACGCAAGGCACTACTCGTCAGCAAAAGTAACATTCCTACTTGCATTTGACCTTCTGATTCTTGTGTTCACGACCTTTGACCTTGGATAGCCATATTTTGCGTTGACTGTCACCCAGTCTACGATCCCTCTCCTGCATGGCCGCCTGGTGAGCAGCCTCCGTCTCCCTCAGCTCCTCCTCCTCCTGCTGGAACGTCCTCAGTTTAAAGTCAACGTGGCTCCTCAGGGGATGGTTGTGCAGGCTGATTTTTCCAGGGCCTGAGGTCCAATCGGCCAACGGGGGCTCCTCCTTCAGCTTACGCTGTTTGATCTTGCTGAGTCGCTCCTGCATGTCAGGAGGATACATGAGCATTGGCACGTGACTGGTTTCCATCGCAGATGACGAGTAGGATTTCTCTTTGACCGGTCTCTTGACAGACATGGGCGCGGTTTCCACGTGCATGCTCGAAAGCGCAGTCAGGGGACGTTGTTGGACTTTGACGCTGGGTTCGGGTATTCTGTTATGAACGACGGACGCTGTGTGAGGACGGAGAAGTTTGGGGTTCGGGATGTGCGACTTCACCTGGTTACTGTGTAGACTGACGTTGGGTTTTGCATCGATCTTCTCGGTCCCGTACTCCGTGATTATAGCCATTGGTTGCGGTGTGTGCAGTGCGGACGAAGGCGGCATGGTTCTTGTACCGCGACCGCTGTTTTTCGACACAATGTTTTCTTCTGACTTTGCATCTGGCTCAACCTGCTCAGGGATCAGGTGCAACATGCGCAGTTCATCAGCCGACATGTCACGCAACATCACCTTTGTCCGGGAGTCGACGCGACTCGGAGACGACGATGGACGCCTTCCACTTCGCCACCGGTAGAGCTCCTCCTCCTTGCGTTTCGCCTCTGTAGCTCTGACCACCTCAGCTGTCTGCTTTAATTTATTCTGAATTGCATTTACTTTGAGGTAAACGAAATCAGGAGGAATCTTCTTCTCTTCAGGTATGCGCATCTGTGATCTGAGTAGAGATTTCGTCTCCATGAGCCCCACGTCCTTGCACGGAGGAATATTTGGTTCATCAAACGCCCAGGACACTCTCCTCCTTGCATCATAAAGCTGATCTTCTTGGCTCTCGTGCCTCTTGAAGCTGACACTAGAAGCCGCTGAATGAGGAGACTGTGACCGAGATGACTCCCTGCTACCCCTTGCTCGGAGTCTCCGGTCGTGCTTGGACTCGGCGGCTTGAACTCCTGCGCTTTGTGTGTTGCGCGCATTCAAGGCACTCTTTGCAGCCCTCTGCATCATGCCTCTAGTCGGGGTGCGGTCACCCTCCAGGCGACCACCCGCACTCTGGATTCGCTTGGCCATTTGCATGCTCTTTGAGCTGAGTGTCTTTGCGCTGTGTGGGATCTGCTCCGACCCTTCACCAAATTGACTCCGTATGCGAACTTTCTTCTCATCATGGCGGACAATCTTAGTGTTGGTAGCTCCTGCTTTTGCCATGCGCTGAGCTCTGATGTACGGGTAGGGCTGAGGGCGAACAGGTGTGTCGCTGTAGCTCATATACTGGACCAGAGGCGGCATCTTGTCGTCCTCCAGGGTGTAGTCATACGTGATGGGTTCAAAGTTGAACACGATGACATTCTTGACCGTGTTGATTGTAATTCTGAAATGTTTTAATTCAGGTGATTTTATCTTGCTAGAGTTATTTTCCACCTATTATCGATAGCCACCAGGTTCGTGATTGGGTCGCTGCGACTGTTGCCTCGCATGATTCGTAAACATTGCCCAGTGACCATGTTCCAAATGCGAATTTTTCCATCAGCCGCCCCAGTCACAACTCTCAAGAACATGAACTCCACACACAGAACTTCCCTGTCAAAGCAATACCAGCTAAATCACTGGTAACCGTAAAACCTCATAAACCCACTTTGGATGACGGAAGGCATTTAAACACCTGGCATGGTCGCCCTGACTGCTCCAAGCAAGAGCGTAACCATCTCGTCCAGCTGTGATGATGTGCCAGCGGTCAAAACGGATGCCAGTCACTCCGCTTTGGTGACCAGTCAGCCGCTGTGGAATCAAAGTTTATATCTGTGACACGTGACCCTGTGAATACCTTAATCAGTTTTCCTGACGCCATGTCCCAGACCTTGACTTTTCCAGCGGCGCATCCTGTGATGCAGACGTCATCAGAGAAACAAACTGCGGTGACTGCATCCTTGTGCTTGAACATGTGGATGCACTCCATGCTGTCAATATTCCAAACTATGGAAAATATAAAATGCAAATAGATCATTAATTTAGTTCAGTTACGAGTAAGAAGGGAAATCATTCATCATGTTATCACACAGTCAAAACTAAGCTAATTCTTTTCCCCTCCATTACATCTGAAAATAATAACTTGCGACGTGGATTGTTATTCTTGGCTTATGACCTTCAGAAGCCTCTTGCATAGGAACTTTAACGGCCGAATTCTCGTTTTAGAAGGGTATGCAAACGAGATGTGTGGGCAAAAAAAAAAAAAAAAACATTGTGCGTCAGCTTCAAACCGTGACGATGAAATGACAAGGCTACTTTTCTTCACGCTTTGACACCGACACACAATGCTTTCAGGTAACCCACATAACCCATACCTACCCTTCTCAAACGAGAATTCGTCTATAAGTTGTTAAAACTACGGAACCACAACGAGACGCCATTAGGGAGGTTATTCAATTAAGATAATATCCGAACAAACAGATTTGCAGATTATATTATTATTGCTGAAGTTGTGTGTCTTTCAACATTCCACGATAATCGATCCAGAACGCATTCAACAGTTCAACAATGCCATCGCAGATGATCATGAATGCAGAATCCAGTGCCGCAATAGCAACCATTACCAATTGAATCTAGCTCTATTAAACTCAATCCCGGCCGGGAAGGACCAAGGATTGTTTGGTGGTTTACGCGAACTCACCTTTGCATGTGTGATCTTTGGACCCGGAAGCGGCCATGTCGCCGTGCAACTGGATGCAGTTGATGGTGTCTCGATGTCCATGGAAGATTTTCAGGCACTTCCCGGTCTCCATCGACCATTTCCTAAATAATCGAGTCATGATCTCATACTCCCATACGCCTCTGCTTATTGCCCTCACCGTATACTCGTATCGTAACTGCCACTCAACACGAACTTCCTTTTTGAATCCAGAGCTACGCACTTGATTGACCCCGAGTGACCAGCAATGGCCTTCTCGTCCTCGCGAGCAGTTTCACAGTTGAGGAATCGGACTTTCCGGTCTGTTGATCCCATGGTGACCAAGGGGCTGCCGTCTGTGTGGATCACTCGGCCAGGGTCATGGCTGCAAAAGGCAGACAGGTTGAGTGATGGTCACATTAGTCCAGTTGGTCCGGAACACTTACTTGTCGCTCAGAATGAGGACGTTGTAGGGGCCGCAGTAGACGTTGCGCTCCTCCATGATGATGTTCCTCGTGGAGCACCCAGCGTAGGCGTTCGTCATGCTGGCCTCTGATTTGTGATTCAGGCTTCGGACTTCTTCATTTGTTCTTATTGTTTCCCAAGAATGAAGGCGGATGTTGGGCACAGCCACGTCGATGTCCTTGGCGTAGATGGGATTGCACGTGTGAGCTGCTGTTCCCTGCGACACACGGAAAATAAGCCAATTTGAATTATCTCAAATCAACTTTGTAATAGTCTTCAGCAAGTTTGAATTATACTATGATCTTATATTACATGCAGTCACCATATGTCCTACTTTGATTCTATTTCAATTGTGGAGTATGCTATTTCATGGTTACCGTCCTGTTTGTACGTGTATTATAATTATGGGGCAGCCAAGCAATTTCATGCTTATACTGAATGAATGCCATGGCGATGTTATATTCAGTTAATTCCTAGATATAACATTACTTACTCTATTTTAGGACGGCGTTCATTGATATGCTGCATGCCCCATTTACGAAAGTGCTTTGAACAGTTATCGATCAAAGTATTGCACGTTATAATCACTGATCAATAATCAAAACTTATTGACTCCATGACGCAATCTGCCAAAACTATTGCATAATCATGCCATCGCATGCCTTGTTCTCACAAAGTCAGCTTGACTTAATCAGCACTATTGAATACCTGCATCAGCATGATCTCCTCCTTCAGCCGCTGGTTCACGGCGTCCTCCCTCAGCACACCCTCCGTCAGTTCCCTCCAGTGCTGGCTCACACACAAGCAGTTGCTCAGGGTGGTCGTCTCGAGGAAGCTCAGCACATACTTGGATAGCTGAACTGGCAGGCGTGCGATGAAATCCACGTAGCGAGCAACTCCAGCATAGGCCTTGGTCGACACGGGTATCACGAAGCACGTCGGATCCAGGGATCCTTCGTCAGTCCCCCAACATAATGATGCGTCATCGTCGTCTGATTCAACCTCCTGGTCTTCTTCTTGTGATTTAGGACGCGTTGATGCTGAGGATGGTGGGGGGAAGGGGTCGATGGTGATCTGTGAGTATCCAGGCCGTATGCTGACCATGTCCAGGTCAGGGTGCTCGTCGGAATGGAATGAATGCCTGGACGATGTTATGGACTCTGCTTCATAATCGGCTGCAAAATACAAAGCGAAATGAATGCACAACGCATAATTGATGCATCTTTTTCCTACCCTCAATTATTGTAGTGGGTACATAATGCTACGGATAAACATATAATTCATTTATTTAAAAAGAGGTCAGTTGCAAGCCGATTTGAAGCACAAATCTCCGCCCTGAATCCTGATTGATCTTTTGAGTGTTTCGTATTTCTATGCCTATGACACAATCTGGATAATCTTCAGATTAGCCCCTGCGGTGAATGGCCTATTGGGCCAGTAATTGCTGATCCCCCGAGGCACTCATTGCGTTGCTTACCGCGGCCTCACTTCACTCGTACTACGCTATTCTGATAGACATTTTATATCTTCATTTAATTGTAATGGCTGCATAGGTCGTGCTTAGCAATTTGTTGTATTATATGTTCTATAGGTTATATTTCACGTACAAAATTATATGCGAAATGAATATTAAATGTGTATTGTTAGCAAACAATGCTTTTCTTTGCTTTGTGTGCTCCGTTCATCAATTATGGTTTGCTGAGTGCAACCAAGGCCTGAGTTCCCATGTAATGGGCTTCTTGTTCTGACTGAATGTCATGATTGAGATCAATAGCGGTGTATGCCACCTCTGTGTGTACTCACCGGTTGGAGCAAAACTTCGTTGCTGAGGCGCAAGGAGGGTTTTTGCATGGGCGCCTACGATGTGCAGTTCGTGAGGCTCACACTTTCTCATGACACCCATCAAGAAATTACTCTTGGTCCAGTACGAAGCCGCCTCAAACCAGATCCAGACCTTAGCTAAACTGGTTTCCAGACCGACTTCGTTCAGTGCTCTGTCGCCGCTGTTGGTCGCACGGTCGCCATCTAACCCAGGGGCGACCCTGGTTCTGGCGTACACGAAATCCTTGTGTAAAACTGGTTTTAGGAGGTCGATGACGTGGTTGAGGAGGTCGACGCTCTGTAGGCGCCGGACGAGACCGAGAAGGAATCGTCGTCGAGATTGATGTCCGGCTCTGGAGAACCATGTCTGGACGCTACTGAGGTAGTGGCCCAGGTGGCAACTATCGCAGTGTCCGCAGAAAGGAAGCTCGCTTGATGAACTGGTGCATCGCAGGTCGGGCGCACGACCCAAGTTGAACTCAGAAGCCTCAATGGATAGATCAGGATGCTTCATGGCTGCAAAATAACACGTTCCATTAGGCAAAATATTGTTACTCTTGATGATCTACATTCTTATGGATATGGACGTTAATTATACGTACACTGCAAGCCTACATAACTAAACGGCATGCACATTGCAGTTCGAGGGGACGTCGGTTTATTTTCTGCAGAAATTCACTAAATTATAGGGCAACATGTATAGCTCGATCTAGCTCTTAATTATTAGGGGCCTGTTCAGTACCTGCATAATAATAGCTAGTATACACGTGTATTTTAGATGTATACAATTTTTGCGGTAATGTTTTGTTGTGTTTGTGAAATGTGAATACATGTACTCAAGATTACTAAAGGCTAATATTAATGATTCAGGGGATCAAATTTCGTAGAAAAAAAAAATTCATTCAGTACGCGCAATTGATATCATAGTGTTGAATCAAAGCAAATTGCAGTAGGCCTACAGTTAAAACAAATGTAGCAAGACACAAAGAACTGATTTGTATATATCACGTGGTCATAAAAAACTCACCGAAGAATTAAGCCACTTGCAGTCAATCAAATAATAAAAACATCGTATCGTCGCTCGAGTGATTAGAACCCGTTCGCTTTAAGGGATTTGCACTAAAGAACAAACCCACACAAACACAATATCGCTAAGCTAACGAAGCTTCAATCTGACATATTCTGTGCTATACATACATGTATAAATATGTAGCAAACTGGTGTTCATTACAATATATCTAATTTGTAATTCATGTTATTATCATTAGTGTATTGTACGGATAAAACACCGATATAATTATTGATGAGAAACAAAACATAAACAATGAGACCATTGTGCTCACCTTGAGCCTTCCCACATTCTTCCGATCGCATGTTCCTCTTGCTAGTTCGGTCTGAGATCACTGAGCTAGATATACGAGCAGACGAAAAATAAAGCCTCTTAATCGCACAGTGGACCCCGCACACCTTTATCTCAAACTTTCCGCAGGTGGCCAGAATATTTCCCCAGATTGGAGATTGGTTGAGAAGTGCTGAGCAGTAAACCTCCCTCGTAAACCAATGCTGATTGCGATGGTTTCAATAGTGGAGATAAGCAGCGATCAGTGTGTTAAATCGGAGACGATTGTTGTCAATCGCCATGGGCACACAGCGCAGGACTATTGACAGGCACGGCAAAGTCGATATGCCTTCGCGCGACAACACTCTAAGCGCTGTTAAGGACTGCTCTCACTGCCTCCGCGGCTACTGATCACTGATCAGGTATTGAAGCGATACTGAACGAATGCGACCTCACAGTTCATGGCATAAGAATTATGCTCATTCGTCTGCCGCTTAACGGGTCTTTGAGCGGATTATGCGCTGCTCTTGGCTGGTGTTTATGAGATTATAAGGACTGGTCATCGGCAGGACACCATGGATGTTTTCCCCGCACGTTGCCCACTGGAATGCTGCGGCTGACTGCATCTCAGCCGACGAACAACTAATTAATTACATGCATAACTGCGCATTGGCCTCCTTTCATTGGGAGGGTGCACCGAATAACTCAGTCGGTATAACCGGCTGACTGCAATCCTATGCCGACCGTGGGGGTCGAGGTCCCGGGTTCGAGACCCGATCAGGCCACGGACGTTATGATTGTGAATTATAATTGTAATTCCTTATAATTGTAATTCTTCGGTGACTCGGCAGTGCTGCCAAACTGCGTAACAAGGCCGGGCGCTGTGTACTACTGCCTATGGTGGTATGCAGGATAAAGAAGCCTTGGGATTTATCGATAAGAGTAGGGGGAAACCCCGGTCCCGGGCCTTCTGTTCTGGCGCCCGTAACATCCGAATTGTTTGGGTGGAGCCGTAAAACCCCATCAGTCAGTCAGTCCTTTGATTGGAAACACGGATTTTTAATTTGGGGCCTATAGTCTTATTGTCATATCTTATTATATTGATTGACTAAATTATTCTGCGCCCATTTTTGTAAAGAAATCATACAAAAAGTCAATTTTGAATGAGGAAGGAATACTTAAATGTGTGTGATCGCGAAGACAGCTAAATCACATGAGCCCCTGAATTTGCATTATGGAATGTCATCTGTTGCATGGCGCTTCAATACAAACATTTTGATTTGTTATATATATGGTATATTATGTGACGTCTATTCATGGGACATTTGAGAGGACCCTGTCTGCCGCCAAAAGTGATAATATCGCCGAATGTTGGGTCTATTATCTATGCGTGGTTTTTATACTGCCCTGTTTTGTGCCCAATTGAAAAAGCATGTACTTCGTTAAAGGGCTGCCATTACCATGATACATGCTAAGCATAATGAGGATCTACATAACAATACAAATAAATATTCTGTGTGAAAAAAAGTTTGTGCGGTGAAAAGTGCTTAAAGGGAGGGAGAACTGGTTAAAAATGGACTTTGAGTCGTTATTTGATGCACCAAAGATGATTCCTATGCCTGGCCCACACAAGAAATATCATCGCTAACGATTTCGCGGGAGATATAATGCTAATTAGGCGTGACGTCAGGAGCTGTGATGAAACACCGAGTTCCCCATCTTTTACAATGGGCCTCGTCATATCAGCGTGTCCTGCGACTAAGCCCCTGGATATTTTTTTTATTTTCTTTTCGGAAATAGATAGAATAATCATTTTGCCACCAGTCAGGCGCGAAAAAAAATTATTTTTCGCTATTTTTCTTATTTTAACAAGCGATTTTCTAGGACACCTACCATGTTTCTCATCCTGAAACAGTAAAAAGGTCAGCCAGAGTGCACCACGCATGCGCTTTCGTTTCGTAAACAACAAAGATGTCCTTTTATGGCGAAGATGCTCTGCTCTGATTGGCTGAAATCGATAGCTTCACGAGGGGAACGGGACCAATCAGCCATCAGCCAAACCAAGCCATCAGCTGACGTTTGCCTCCTATACTTCGCAATGGAAGCCATTCTCCCAAAGGCGCAATGCTAACCCCGATATTCGGAATGCATTATTTCCTTACGCTTGCATCCAGGCATGGTGTTTTTGGCACGGAATGCTATCAATTGGTGCTATGAGTCAATAGAACATCACTTAAAATTCAGTTCCCCATCCCTAGCTCCAAACATTATCGCGGAGGAGTTGACATTTAGCGATGACGTACTAGGGGGCACGATCTGTTGAGCATCAGAAGAGAGAATGCATGCAAATCCCTATCTTTCGCTCCATGAGAGAACTAATTTTTAATTACAAACCGGGTTTTTCGGTGAAAGCGCGGGCTAAATCCAGAAAAATGTTCCGTATATGATTAGAGTAGCCTCTTGTCATGTATTTAAGGCCTTTTACCGAGTCATTGTATGGCAAATATTCCCAGAAATATCGCATTATCAATGTCACCTCAGAGCGCGCAGTCGTCGCTCAGCGCAGAGCAGCTCGAAGCTTCGAGGCGTGAACAAGCACGCACAGTGGCGTTATCGCCAAATCTGCAGCATCAAATCAAAACATTTCTGAATATGTCAATAGATTTCACAACATTCCATAGAATTATTTCGAACACGATTTTTCCTTTTCGTATAACAAAATTGTTATACGTTGCCGCCGCCGATGCTGCGTGCCTCCCCTTCTCCGTTCCAACTCTGCTCGCTAGCACTCTAGCTTCCCTGCCTTCTCCCTCCTTCATTGTCAGTGACATCGAGTTCAAACATGTATGGTTCGATCCCCAGATGATCCGTGCAACCATATTCGAGTTTGTCCTCACTCTCGTTTTCTATATAGGCGTCCATATATGGCAATATGTAAAGAGAACTGCCGTCGCGCAGATCGCTCAACATGTAAATCCCTATGCTGCTCGCTGCTAGAAAATATTTTTGCTGCCCCCATTGACGTCACGCTCAACTCATGAATATTTATGAGCTCGCAATTGGACGTCGTTTACGCTGCGTTGCGTGCGCGCACAGGTGTCGGAAGAGCGGGATTCGAAATCTGAGGCGTTATGTTATAAGTTTGTGGTAAAAAGTTGGAACTAAATGATGGTGACGCTAGCCGTTTAACATGGAGTAAAATCAGTTGACTAATTTTGGTCCACTCTGTATAATTACATCTCATTTACTCATATCATATCAGATACACACATAATAAAGAAAACAACTATNGAACTTTTTCGTTTATTTTTTTATTTTATTTTATTTATTTTTTTATTTATTTATTATTATTATTATTTTGATTGAGATCTTTCGTATAATTACCGGTATTGTGAATCGCGGGTCATGAGGTGGACAACTATTGAAAAACTAGTAATATACACAGTCATCTGCGNCCACAAAAATCATCAGATAGACAAAATCACTCTGTACAAATTCCAGCGAAGTCTCTTTGCCCTTTTACCACGAAAATGATATTGTTTTTAACAAAATCGTCCCTTTGGCTCCACTACTAGCTGCAGTAGGCATTGCAAAGTCATCTGGTTTAAAACCTTGAGAGTTTCGGTGGATGGCAGCAGGAGTCTGAAAACATTCCCGCGTGGAGCCTCACCCCAAATTCTTGAATTTACCGGATTGCATGTGAAATTGACAACAGGTAAAATAAAATGGTAACTACATAATCACACGGGTGTGAATATAATGCTACAATAAGAATTAACACTCAACGCAATTATTCCATTTATTCCAAACCAGAACAACAAGCATTCTTGATTAAGCACATAATAAAACTGTCATCACACATATTCCTTGTGAATATTCTCAGCCAACGCCTGCAGGAACGCGTCCTTCTGGTGTCTGGACGCCTCATGACCAAACACCTCAGTCACGATTGTCTCATTCAGCTCAATAGAGCCTTTCTGTGGAACTTTTGACGATTTCACGATGGACTTTTGAAATATTTTGAATTTCTTTGTGTATCGACGAAATGACCAGCGCTGCCTGGGGTCACTGCGGTCACAAGGACTGAGGAAGATGGTCTTCAGAGAGGTCGCGTGTAAACACAAGTTCATTGGGTGCCACATCAACCAGCCATTCTGTGAGAGAATATTGAGAGTTACCTCATGCATTTGAAAGAAGAACAGAACAAGAGGAGGAGGAGGAGGTAGGAGAGGAGGTTTGAGTGGAGAAAGAAGAGGCGTATCCTACAGGCCAGTGAATCCATTTCGTCAAATCCTGGGATCCAAACAATGAAATGTATTCTCCCGTTTCCAGATAATACAAGTTCCCGCGTTGTTTGGCGTTAAAAATGTGAACTGGGAACCTCAGATGTCCAAGTGTGTTCCAATAGAATCCCTGATGGACGACGAAATCAAAACTCAAATCTTTCAAGTGCGGGAATAATAACGAACCTGTGTATAGGGTTGCGGAGTGCACTTCTCTAACGTCGGTTTGTTGGGTGGAACGACCGACAAACAAGCGTTGAATGCCAGGTTTTGAAGCTAACGAAACATGCGATTCATTAAACAGGTGACGATGGTTCAGTACTCACTCCGTCCCAAGCCAGATTATCCTCTCCTCCAGGAATCCCGATTTCTGGGTAAACTTCTTTGAGGAACCAAGAGAAGTCGCGACCGTATTCCTGGAAACACTTCTCTTTAATCGCTCTTCGTGAAGAGAGGTCACCAGCGTTGACCGCCTGAGAAAAAAAAAAAATAAAAATAAAAAAATAATGCAGGGTGAGCATTAAATGGGGGGGGGGGGGTAAATCAAGTAGATCGAAGCTAAATACTTCTTGGCCCATATTGCAGTTATCTCTATTCTATATTATACTTTTGTTATAAATGATAGTTGCATCTGTGGTTGAATTTGCCCATGACTTTTCTCGTTGCAGATATGCTCTGCCGCGAGGATTTAATTTCCAAATAATTTAGATTAACATCAGGCCATAACAACAATAACAAGCGCCCCTCACCGAAACCTGCGGGTGATAGTAGTAGAAGTATTTCTTGTATTCATCCAGCCAGACTTCAGCGACTCTCTTGTAATTGTAGTGGGTCATGGAGACCCAGTTCTTCCTGTAGTCTCGGTGCCCTGCTTGCTCCAAATGCCCCGCGTGCGAACAAGGAATGTTCAGCACGCGGCCACCACACAACCAGAGCTGAAAACTCACTCATCAACACATCAAGAACCCACCAGTCGCACCCACCCTGATCGGTAAATCGAGGTTTTCTCCTCCCCACCCCTCCATCTGCTCATCAAAGGCGCCAATCTCCTCAAACACGTCTTTCTTCATCGCCCAAATGGTCCCAATACTCACTGGACTCCTGATATAACATTACATAACACTATTGTCCATTTCGAATAGGGACCACCTCACACGACAGGCGCCGTGACGTCAGCCTTACGCGCCTCGATTTCCACCTTGGTTGAATCCTGGAATCCGAAGACCAAAGACCAATCGAAGTAGGTCTTCCAAGTGCTTGGACCGTGTTTGTAGACCCAAGTGTCTGGATGAGAAACGCAGATTAAACGTGGTTGAAGCAAGGTCAGGGGTCACCATCTTTGTCTTTCTCCATCCAATCCAGGTAGCTCGTTGCTAAGGTTCGAGGGTTTTCACGGATGGCATCCAGCAGAGGTTCCAACCTGAACATCAAATGAACACGGAATCTAGCACCTTTCTCTGATTCACACGTCATTCTTGGTAAATGTAATAAATGGCCAATAAATGTAAGAGATAGCTTGGTCAAACTTTCTATACAGAAATAAAAATTACATGCTTAATTATACGATGTGTAATGGTAGAAAAAAGTGATCTTACGGAATTGGAACATGAAAAAGTTATGTACATTGTATAGACATAGGTATTCAGTTAACGTTTATAAACATGCTCGTGTGCAAAATTCTGGTCGCTCACTGACCATCCCTCCTGGACCTCCATGTGGCTATCCATTGACACGATGACCTCGCCTTTGGCCAGTCTGACCCCTGAAAGCCTCGCTCTGATCAGACCCAGGGAATCATGGGTGAACATGAGACGAATGTTTGTTTTGTTTGTGAAAACCGCAGTGATGTAGTTCTGCAAGATCATCTCGTGATCCTCTGAATCGACGAAAGAAATAAAAGTTATGCAATGAACACAAATGATGCTTCAATCTCACTCACCCTTGTGGCTATTATCATTGATCAGAATGATTTCTTCGAGAAGTTTCTCGGGAGTTCTGCGAATAATTGAGTGCAGAGTTCGTAGCAGATGTGAGAGGTTTTCGTTTTCATGGAAGGAAATGACGACACTCGCTTTGGGTAAGGTGTCCAGGTCGTACTCCTTAGCTCGACACCTGGAACGACAGCATTACTCGATATCCAGGCACCCCACCACGTACTCTTCTGAGATGTCCTGTCCCCAGATCCATTTGTTGGCGGTGTCGTTCCTCTCCGTAATCAGCGTTTCCCTGGGTTTCCCGCTTCTTGCCTCGTAAAAGACGGCTTCGGACGGTCTGCTCCCTCGCGTCTTGGCGCCCTTTGAAGCGGAGAAAGTGACCTTGACCAATTGGTCTTGGTGGTCTCTGAGATGTGATCGAACATGGCGTGGAAGTCGTTTCTCTTCGAGGGCAGCTCTCTTGCGAGCTAGGTTCAAGTTTTCATGTCGTTCGACGTAATTCACTTCTGTCAGCGGTCCTGCGAATGATATCATACATGTGCATGCTGTACTAATATGATCACACAGGAGAGCAGCACCCTAATGGAGTATCTTTGGTAGCACACTGTTGCGTTGTGGTTTTGGGTCTCATACGAGGTCTGCCCAAACAGTTCTCATTAACATCAAATGAACACGCAATCTAACACCTTTCTCTAATTCACACGTCATTCTTGGTAAATGTAATAAATGGCTGGAATTTCGCCTGCATTCTACAAACAGCTTTAATTACCAGAACGTCACGTGACTACTTCGGACTCTCTTTTGTGCGAATCGGGAGTCTTGAGCGATAATTCAATGTAGTTATAGATATGTTCTCAATTCATGGACGAACCACAACAAGTCTACTGTCTCCGGATGGCAGCCAGTTACGTAGATTTAGCACCTCCGGGTGACATTGTGGTTCCCTTGGTCGGAGGGACTTGCATTTCGCTTTCACCTAACCATATGCTTAAGAACCTTGAAAGTAGATAGTTGCCATAAGAATATTAAAAAACCTAATACCAGTATCAATAGTATGCTACATGTTTTATTATCTAATTATATTATTATAAATCAATGCGATCTACGTTCAAGTATTGAGAGAGTTCATGCACCCGAAGCCTGCATTGTTGCCACGGCGCAATGCTTCCAGTCAAGCCACAGATGAAATATAATTATGCAGAAATCGCGCCGTGTTATTTAAGATGCAGCTCAATGTCGCAATGTCCAGCTGCTTCGTGAGATCACAGAAAAAAAAACATTGTAATATTCAAATTAATGTCAGCGTGAGAACTCCTCGAAAAACCCTCGAAAATGTTGTTTTGGTCACAAGAGAGTATAATCGTAGACACCTACCCGTTCGCTCTCTGTACTCCAGATGTTCTGCTTGGCCCACCTCACTGGTGTCAGACAAAGATTGCAACAGAGTCATCAGAAGACAGGTTGCCAAGGAAACTGCGATTAAACGCACGCATTGGCCTCTCTTGATTTTCACCGGAAACATCCTAAATCCATCCCGCTTCCAGTCGCATCAAATATTGTTCTCCTGAGAACGTGGATAATTGAGAAATACTTAATTATAATTATTGTATCAATTAGACACCCGTTGGAGGTAGGAGGTATTTCGTCGGATATAAATTATGTGGGGAAGAAAATAAGAATGAAGGTAGAAGCCGACCTGATGAGCATTGCATCGCTGTGACGCGTGCCCAAGGGCCTACTTTCGAAATGATAACAACATGCAAAGGACAATTATAGTCAACTCATTGGAATACATTAAAAATTAATGACCAGCAGTGAATAGAGCAATTATACGTGCAACATTCACGGAATTGGGATAGTAATTGGTTTTCTCTTATTCTCTAGGAGTGAGTCGTGAATAATTAAGTGCATGGACCACAAACAATAATTAATGCAGTTAAAACTGAATAAAAGCAAATTATGTATTAACATTCAGCACAGTTAACTGGGCATAAGCCTTTTTATACTTTTGAATCTGATTTTTGTTCATTTACTTCTAATTGTTATGCATTCAAAATTCAAAGACACGAGTATAGGGGCAGTTGACGAAAACATGCTGATATCAACCCATATCAGCAGAATTCACCCAGTATGAGCCTATTACCTATATACCATACGTAAACGTGCGCGTACCTACAGGGCGCCCTAGGACGCGTACGGCCGCACCATTATAATCATATTCTTGGTTTAATCATGCACAGCATATAGGTTCAGTCAATCAGTGTAAGAATTAATCACAAATACGACTGGTATTTGATGTGCACTTGAAGCCCACGATCATTTCATTTACAGGTAAGCATAATTATGTCCCTAACTCGAACCGTAAATCCGCAACACTAACGCTGAGTAAAGTCCCAAACTCAGACATGTCGGGGCTGTGTGATTCGCATATCGATGTCATATCAGATATTCAGACAGAAATATGTCAATATGATGGATGAACAAATTCCTAGCTAGGTCACGGCAGCGTGTCCTCAGAGTCATAACAGCGAGAGCGCCTTTTCAATTTCAGTTTCACGCGGCATTATCGCACAATCTCCTCTGCAAGGTGAATATTCTTAAAAGTAAGAACCGCGTGAAGTGCAGGTAAGCCGCCAATGAATTGCACAACGAAATGAGATGCAATAAGAAATATTGAGTGTACATACCGTACAAACATCGCCAAGTAGAACTTGCATAGGCCTACCGTATTATACGACCAGGGGGCTTTTTGAATGATTAGTATTGAAATCGTGTACGTGCTGTTTGTTCGGCGACTCTTGTTGAAATGAAGCAAACCTAACAATAATACTATTACATGTATATACATACGGACACCATATGTCAACCTGACCTCTGCTGTCGTCTGCGCTGGTCGAATTTGTTGAGATATGCGTTAATTACAGATCATTGCTTATCAATGATGCTATTATCATCAGCCGAAATGTCTCACACATTTTCACAACAAAAAGTCCAGACCAATGCATGTCGAAACCAGTCGACCCATTAACGGCGACAATAATTAACTACCCCTAAGTCCTTGATTATTGGTGGAAGGCATGTGATTTTAAATAAAGTTTATTATTATCATTATACTGGCAGATTCAAGGCCGTACTAGTGACCCGTCGGACTACTGACCTGCACCCGTATTCAACGCGCTAAACCCCCCCTAATGTACAAATATATCCCCCGTCAAATAATGTTTATAATGGCATGTCTCTATTCCACTGCAATGATTATGTCGACAATAAAAATCGCGGTTTTATTAAAAACGCCGATTAATGTTAATCTGAGCTGCAATCTTTTTTAATTCGATGTTGATGCATTTGATCAATTAAACTCCTTTCTTTGCAGTTGAAACAAACACGCTCAAATGATAATAATTATTATTGTAGAATGTAGATACTTATCTTTTGCTCCCAACTGCATGTCAGACGGAGGCTTCAAATGACTGCCTTTAATTTTTCCAATTGCTGACTTATATCTTTCTATCCAATCACACAGATGGAACGTTCGAACAACTGCTTTTGTTCGGATGGTTTTCTTTGTTATGTGGATAAAAGCAACGCACGAATAGACTGTGGAGACAGGGAAGGTTTGTTGACACATTCTAATGCGCTGCGAAGGCAATCGATAATGTTTTGTAAATTATCGAGGTTTTATTTTAGCGGTTAAAATATTATACGTTTTCATTTCCGTTTCCGTATGTCCATGCGTCCTGCACTGGCATCAGTATGAATAAATATATCATAGACATAAGGAATGGTGTAATTTTATGCATGATGAAACTAGCAAAATCCGTGAATCCGCTCTCAATTACTGGTACAAGTATCAGTTTCCTAGAGTTTATTTATGGTTGCATGTCCTGCATGGATATCAGGTCAATCGTAGTAGCTTTCGCCTGTTGTGTTATGGATCAGGTCTATGAATTTAAGACGGACATGTTGAAATTCTATATTACAGAAAGTGTGTAAGTCTGTTCATAACCCGGCAACGTGCACAGCGAGTTATCAAATGTAGTACAATCAGACATTACCGCCCTATTTGTGACACATTCACATTGCATAATAATTATAATATAATTTCGGGGGCTCAAGGCTTATATAGTTATATATTATGTTGGTGCGTATTTCAGCTTACTTTTGCTTAAAATAACGATCACAACGTTATGAAAGGGAAAGAGTCCGGAATCCAGTGAAATGAATTAAAGAGAAACCTCGTAGCAGTACTCCGTTAGGGAAGGGCGGATTATAAGGGATGGGGTCGATGGACTGAATGCTCACAAGTTCCAGTTCTCTTTACATGTACATGTACATACAATATATAACTGTACAATAAGCATACCTCCCTAGCAGTATTCAAACCATAACTGTATATAACCTGGGATCATAACCGCATCCATGTAAATTCTGACTTGTGAGCATTCGACCGCGTGTAGCGTGTGGTTCTAAATCTCTAATACATGATTAATAATAATTAACCACCTGTCACGACAAACAGTCCTTAATTAACTTAATGTCGGGTAGTCTATTTTCAAGGTATGGCTACGGCCCTTGAGATGTTCAATGGGATGCTATATAATTGCAACCTCTCCGCTCCTTGCATAGGATAAATGTTATAAAAAAGACTGATTATGGTCTAAGATATGTAGATCATAATTTATAATATGAGTTGATGCGGTTTTATTATTTCAAATTATTTGAAAAAGAAATAAGTTGATTGAAATTAATAATAGACCACTGATTATGCGTGTAAGTATGGTAGTGCATATCCACACGCACATTATCAATTAAAGAGATGATAATACTGAACTAACCTCTGAGAATATAATAGCACAACGCGAGTAGTTAATCCAGGTTATTCATGCAGACTACTTAACTCCTTCCTCGCGATTCGATCACGAATGCCTAACGGAAAATATTGACTTAAACATGAATGATATTTCACAACTCAAACAACCAACTAATAATAGCTAGTAGGCCTGTGTAGTAGGGGGCTATACTTGCAGCGTTCTCCCACTCTCAAAACCCTTCGCTTGATTTGATCGCTTCAATATCCGTATTGTGAGCTACATATTTGATAAATGCTTCGATGATTTAGAATAGATCTTGTCGGTCTTTGTTACGTAACGCATGTCTCAGCATGGCATGCTGACAGGGAGGGAATTAAAGAGGTCAGCTGTTTGAGGCTTTAACAATTCGAGAATTCTAAACACTGAACATTCAGAAACACTGAATATGTTCAAGATAAAATGGTCGAATGACTGATGTTCAGACCATGCGAATGATTTCGAAGGCATCGTGAGTGGCACGTGTGGTGGCTAATGCGTCATGGTATGTTTCAACAGTGGCGAATAGCACGTTATGATTTATGAAATCATAACGCATTTCCCAGAGCGCGTGTTCCTACACAAGCCACAAGGACATATTTTGACCTGACGTAACCTGGAGTCAGTAACATGTGACCTACTTTAATGCATTTCCCACCAATTTCGACTTATGACTTGCTGTGACTGACTTTGACAAAAGCACAATTAGTAAGTTACTCATATGCTACAAAATTACCAACGACAAATCATCACCACCTGTTGGTCCCTTAAGATGTACATGTATTTTTTTCCTTCCATGCATTATTGGACATGACTGAAATTTAATTAATATGCAAAAACTGAAAATAAATCACTGGCTGTAACTACATTTACTAAATTTGCATGCATAGCAATAAAGCAAGATTCTCTGAATTAATCAGAACTTAATAATTTAATCTTAATTTTCTCTTTAAGAAATAGATAAAATATCATCATAAAAGTTGCATCACTAATTTTAGAATATGTATGTATATATATGTAATTAAAATAATTTGCCCAGGAATATTTCATCATTGAATAAAAACAACAAATTTTGAATGATACAATGGACGAATCCTGTATTAAGTTTATTTTAAATAAAACAGTCAAATAAATTTGATACTTTTCACCGCGCATTCTGTAGCTAAAAAAACTCACTTCTCTGCCAGATTTTAATAGTGAAACCAAAAGAAACAAAAAGTTTAAGTACCGGGTAGAAGATAAAATGAGAAAAAGGAGGAGAGAGGGCTGATATGCTGGGATCAAGGAATAAATATCAGAGAAGGGACATTGAGGTCATATATACAGTGAGGAAGAGATTTCTTTTGATTGCTGTTGAATTTGCATTGGAAGTGGTTGATTAAGTAGGAGTTTTATTGGCTCAGTTCCTTCATGTGGTTCAGCGCGCTTCCTGCCTTGAACCAGGAGATTTGTCCAGCGTTGAACGTGTGGTTCAAGGTGATCTCCTCGCTGGCGCCATCTTTGTGCGAGATGCGGCATGTTAGAGGCTGCAAGGAAACATGAGGGCACATCATTCAATCGGGTTCAAAACAAGCGCTGACCTTTCCGGGGGTGAAATCTTGAAGTCCAAGAATGGAGATTTTGTCCGTTGGTTGGATTTTATCATAATCAGCAGGATTAGCGAACGTCAGAGGCAGAAGACCCTGCTTCTTCAAGTTGGTTTCTGTGGTGAAAGTATTTACATATAATTTATGAGAACTTCAAAAATTGAGACTCCGTTTCATTACCATGGATACGAGCGAAGCTCTTGACGATGATAGCGCGTGCTCCCAAGTGGCGTGGCTCCAGAGCGGCATGTTCGCGACTGCTGCCTTCGCCGTAGTTCTCCTCCCCAATGACGCACCACGGCATGCCCTGTGCTTTGTAATGTCTGGCGGTCGCTGGCACGGGAGCAAATTCTCCAGTCAACAGATCCTTCACATTGTTGGGTTCATTATTCTCAACGTTCACGGCACTTGAGAAAAAAAAAGAATAAAAGATAGAAACGAAGATATTGAGAGCAGCACTAACCCAATGCACATGTTGTTGGAGATGTTATCTAGATGTCCTCGGTATTTCAGCCAAGGGCCGGCAGGACTGATGTGATCAGTTGTGCATTTTCCTTTGATCTGGACATCAAATCATTAATAAACAATCAGCAACCTCACGCACAAGCTGTCACCTTAATCAGAATAGTCAAATCCTCCAGATCTTTTCCATTCCATTTGTCAAAACCAGCAAGAAGCTGCAATCTCTGAGAACTCTCGCTAACATTGACGCTCAATCCTGAGCCATCAGCGGGAGGGGCCTGGTAGGTATCCTCACCGGGATCGAAACCAGTTGCAGGGAGCTCATCTCCGTAAGGACTGTCCAACTTGAAGGACGATCCTGTGCCAAAGAGAAACATTCAACACGCATGCTCATTGAAGCTGAAACTGACCGTCCGCAGCTTGAAGCTCATCGGTCAGAGGATTGAAGTCAAGGCGGCCGCCAATGACCATAGCAGTGACCATCTCAGGGGAAGCGACAAAGGCGTGCGTCTGGGGATTGGCGTCATTTCTGCCGGTGAAGTTTCGGTTGTAAGATGAGATGATCGTGTTCTTCTCTCCCTTCTCAATGTCCTCTCTGCAATGCAATGCGCGTGAAACCAACACACCATAACACACACCGCACACACCTCTTCCACTGTCCAATGCAAGGACCACAGGCGTTGGCCAGCACAACGCCTCCGAATTCCCTCAGAATAGCAGCTTGACCGTCTTTCTCGATGGTCGCTCTGATCTGCTCTGAACCAGGAGTGATGGTGAAGCCAGACTTGGCCTTGATGCCTTTGTCCAACGCCTGCTTAGCGAGGCTAGCAGAGCGGGCCATGTCTTCGTAGGAGCTGTTGGTGCATGAGCCGATCAGTCCAACTTTGATATCCACAGGCCAGCCGTTCTCCTTGGCGCGCTGCCCAATCTTGGACACGGGGTGAGCGAGATCGGGCGTAAAAGGGCCGTTGATGTGGGGCTCCAGGGTGTTGAGGTCGATCTCAATGACACGATCATAGTGACAGCCCTCATCGGCAGATAACAGCTCTGAGTGCACTTGGCTGGCAAAGTTAGCAATGGGGCTACGATTGGTTGAGTCGAGGTAGCGTTTCATGCTGTCGTTGTAGGGGAAGACGGAGGTAGTTGCTCCGATTTCAGCGCCCATGTTGCAAATGGTGCCCATACCAGTGCAGGAAATGCTGTCAACGCCCGGACCAAAGTACTCAACAATGGCTCCAGTGCCTCCCTTCACAGTCAAGATATCGGCCACTTTAAGGATGATATCCTTAGGGGAGGTCCAGCCGCTCAGCTTTCCGGTCAGTTTGACTCCAATCACCTGACAAGTACAATGGTCAAGAGTGGATACCACGTGGCATTCCACTGACCTCTGGACATTTCAACTCCCAAGGGATATCAGCCATCACGTCAACTGCGTCAGCTCCACCGACGCCAATGCAAAGACCTCCAAGGCCACCTAGAGGTCAGGAGGTCATGGAAGAAAGTGAGAGATGCGGAAACCGTACCTCCGTTTGGGGTGTGGCTGTCGGTTCCAATTAAGAGACTCCAGGGAAGGCGTAATTCTCCAACACAATCTACGAAACAAAAGAAGTCAAAACACTAAACTCACAATCAGTGATTGCGG
>KB311612.1:0-27103 GCA_000328365.1 Capitella teleta | reverse complement strand
TTATTGTAATTTCTAGACCTACAATGTTTGCTGCCAAGTGCAGTAACGTGTGTAGTGAACTAGTAGCCTAATGTACTATCGCCATGCAATCACACCAGTTACAGAAGTCAATAAGTATAGCAATCATCAACCCAACATGCATGCTTTAATGAGTACTGTTTATTGATCAATCAATGATAAGTGTGGTTTAACTGAGTGCCCCCTTAATTCTCGCTTCCTCGCAGCCATGGATTAACACATTTGGTTTGTCTCTCAGTGCCTCCCATGCGCGAACAACCCATTGTCCGTGGAGGGGCTTGAGGGTGCTGAGTCGCAGATCGGGTTGGGTGCTTATACTAGTACCGTTGTCAAGCGCTGCTGCGACGTGGTCGGCGAACCGCAGAGTGTCCATAATAATTATTAGGCATTTAGCCGCAATCAGGCTCTCCTGCAGGAGCTGGAGGCTGCCTTATAAAGAGCAGCAGCCTTCGACATTGTGTTGTACTAGTACTCACTTGAACTGGTTCCAAATAAGGCCAAATGGGCTGGGTTTAGCGGCCGCTTCCTTGGAGATCGTGCTCTCTGCTAGGAATAGAGGCAGGGGAAAATACCAGCAGTGCGTGCGATGCGACCAGCGCGTCTCCTCGATCTTGTCAATGTCAATGACCCTATGAACTAGTATACTAGTACGCTTGACCGCGAATAATAATGACCCTACGCTTGACCGCGAATATTGCATGCCGCGAAAAAGTGCCTGAGGCATGAAACCGCGAAAGTTTCAGTCCGCGAATGATTCCTGTTCTACAGTATTCTCTTTACAGATCATCGCTCTCTTGTGCGTGTTTGGAAGAAGATTGGTGACGCCTGGTCATCAAGGCAGCAGCAACATTCAAGTCCCAGCAAATATTTGAATGGTGGCTCAAAGCTGGCCAATTTTGGACGTTAAGAGCGGCCCGGAAGAGGACAAAAGTAATGCCGACGTTACTACCTTCCACTGCGGCAGTGCAGCACTCCCGATGCCGAAAACATGGTGGCCTCGACACTGTCCTGCAGAAGCTTAAGAGATTATATAATCGTTATCTGCTCTGATCAAACACTGCGGTCGCCGTGATGCAGGACGTCCTCCTTCCAAAAGGCAGTTTACCGGCGTTCATTTTCAAGCAGATTAACACATTCACCGCCAAGGCATTTTCGGGACGATACCCCTATACCTCCACGTATTTTACTCAAAAAGTCTTGACTTTACCGCTCTGTAATTTCTAAATGAAGGCACGCATTTCTACATATTTAACATATTAGGATAGATCGTTCTTTTGTGAATCTAACCATATAAGATCAACATCATACATGCAATTACATGTACTGAAATACAGCTCTGAACAACACACACTTTGGTGAAAACCACACCTTCGCAAGCAAAAAGCTGAGAAAATCGCAGTTTTGTCTCAGCTACCAGTATGACCAGCATAACACGCATTGTGATTATAGAGGTTACGTTGTGTAGGCATAACTATTACCGCACGATAACGACCCCGGTAATTAACACATCAAAGGATGAAAATGACAGTTATAAAGTCGAGAGTTTGAGTCGGCGCTAACTTGGCTTTCAGTTGCAAATAAGCTCGTTTTCTCAAATCCTTTTTCGCATCACAAACCCGCACTGTTGTTAGAGAGATGCCTTGAAAGCAGTGCTTTGATGTGTGGCATAAAAGTATGCCGAATTAGGAATAGTCAGTTGTACGTACACCTGTATTATCTTGCAAAGTGCAAAGAGAATGATGCTACACCTCTGTACATGTATATAGTCAACAATGACATAATAAAGATTAGGAATTGTTTCCGCTTCGCGAATACGTGTGGTTTATTGCATTTAGATCTATATTCTACATCAGAAAATTAGTTGAATGAGAAAATGAGAATGAGAATATCATAATGAACACGGAACAAAGATAGCACGCCATGCGTATACATGTGCCACGTACAGTGCCACGCTTCAACGATGTATACTCTGTTACATTTTAGCGACTCACTCACTACTATGTATAGATCGTAGTTGGAAACTCAATAAACATGCATGGTCTTTCATTGCTAGACATGTATGCACATGTATAAATATGTGCTAGAAATCCATATGTTGCGGAAGCGATGCTTGTGATGAAATGTGTATCTGCCTTTTTATTTTTATATACATTGTACATGTATATGAGGGATATACATCGTACATATATATCTTACTATTTTTTCAATAACTCATCACATAATTATACATTTACCAGTACACTAGTATTCAAGCTGAACACCCGCATTGCCCAATTGCTGTGAAAACTAATCGCTTCACTGCTTCACCCCGAGTCGTGATCGCTTCGCTGCATGCTTTTGGCCTACCACAAATCAATCGGTAACTGCTAAATAAACTTCAGAAGTACAAGGATTAATGATTGGTTTAGGAACATATAACCGTAAAATCATGATATAATCATAGATGCACACGGTCAAACTCTTTGATATTTTCAGAGATGATGCGCAAGAGGCTATAGCACCCGTATATAGCAAAAAGTGCAAAACACGGAAATCTCCGTGTTTGGCGGAGAAGCGTTGGGCACGCAAACACGGAAATCTCCGTGTTTGGCGGTGAATGTGTTAAAAACATAATCTGGTTAACTCCCATATCAGGTTGTTACGTAATGGTTCACGATTGCAATGTTTACATTTCAGCTCATCAATCTCGACCAGCCTTGTTTACTCAAGTTAAAGGCGTTGTAACTTTAAACTAGCACTACTACTTATATATAGCATTCTCATGGGGATGAGAGAAATCCAACACATCAAGCAAAATGAGAAATGCTCTCTGGAAATACATTATGTCTGGTTGGATTTTAACCGGACCAACACGAATTTATATATAAACCTTCATCAGTGATGAGTTTACCTGCTAAGCACCTTTAGCTGAACTCTGCTTGCAGATGCGGCGTGTTAAATTGGTGCCACCAGGTATAATTATAATGGAGAAACGCAACAACAGATGTACTGTTTCCTTCCCTTAAAATTAGTATATTATTAATCTTTGGAACTCGGGATGGGCGCGATATATCCGATATCAATATTACTCGATACTTTTGAGTGGCGAGCGATATCGATATCGATTAAAAAAAAAAAATTACTTTTTTTTCCTACTGCAAGTGAGCATTGCACCCAGTATCGATACCTCAGCTTCCAATTGTTAAATAAGTCTAAAACAAATTCAATAACTTGGTCAAATATACTTTTCAAAATGTTTGGGGAAATTGCATTACAAGCACGCAACTCTTAAACTCATTTCTCGGAGCGACGAGAGCGTGCATTTCCCGGGAATCGCCTAGGAGCTCCCAGGCCAGCTATTCTTGTGAAGGCCACGATTCTGCTGTTCGCGGAAATTATTAGTAAACGAGCGGCTACCGATATCGATATGCCTAATTGGAACGTACTTGCACACAAGTTAAAATGATGAAATATTTAACATGTATGCGTAAGAATGGCCGTTATGATTAGCCAACGCATAAAAGAAGCATCTGTTTGTCACAAGGAAATCGCATTTCACCAATTATAAATTATGTACAATACCTCCTTGACTTTTAAGCAACAACATTTACAATTTGGATATCGTATAAGGTGTATAATACTGTACATTAAATCCTTGACATAACAGTTACATTGAAATCACCAAAGAATATTTAAAACATATAATTTCATCATACGAAGTAATATTCTTAAATAAGGTTAATTTAATCGCAAATTTAAATTGAAAAGTATTGTGATATAATCTAGTTAGCTTAACTTAGCTGAATTACCCTTATTTTATTTGTCTATGCAGGTATCAGCTTCACACGCTAATAAAAAAAGTAAATCAAATGAGTAATAATTAATATAACTAATATAATAAAATCTAATAAGTAAATAGTAATAATCTTCCGGCAACAATCTCAGAAATGGAGGCCTGATTCCTCCTCAACCAATAAATGGAAATACAACTAATAAAGAAATCAAACAATATTTACAATTGTTGTTGAATTATGAATGAATTCGCTGACTTGAAAATGCCAATCTTTGCGCTAAAAACTCTGTGGAAAAAAACCAGGAATCCCTGTCGATGCTATGGGGCTTCCCTTGAGGAGCGCACGGAGTTCAATCTCATGAATATTCATAGATTTACTTGTGGCATGATTTCCAATTAATAACATTTAGCAGTGTATGAGCCACGTGATGGCTAGCACATCTCAGCTAACCGCTGTGAGCTCCCTGTGACCTCGCTGATGGTTGGCACTTAATAGCTAAACTTTGAGAGCCACCTGCGAGACAATCATTGGGCAACACTGGATAGCTAAAATTATTTAGCCAGACGCTGGGCATCTCAGATATAATACTGATAGCCATCATCTTTTAGTCTGGTGTGATATAGGAGATGGGTCGTGTGATATCGCTTTGAGACTGGGATAACATAGCTTCAAAGACCTTACAAAGGCCGGTCCCTACTGAGTCATTTTCGGCTCAGAGCGTCAAACAAAACTTTCATCATCAACATCAGAAGAAAACAAGATGTGCTATCCATCAACAGGCTGAAACCAGCTTATGTACCTACAATCATCAGTGGACGCACTAACAAACTACCGGATCAGCACCTACTAAGACTTGTGATGGGGGAAGCCATTTGGCGATACACTCATCTCAGGTCTCAATTATTTTGATTGCTCATGTCTCAGTATGTCTGGTCATGATTAACTTATGCGTTTACTTCTTCTTAAAACTCAGCCTGATCATTAGTCTCGTTTTCAGCCTCTATATTGATAATCATCTCCCCCAATGATGGAGTCGAGTCAAGTCTAATGCTATTTTCGTCTGAGGCGTTATTGTTGAATTCTGTTTATCGAATACAGCTAACAAGGACGACCTCTCGCGAATGTTGTAGAACCAATATTAACTCCGAATTTCGTCAGCAGTGTGAATCGCAATTTCGCCTTATTTCTTCGTTTTTTATTTTTACTGATCAGTGAGCCGGTGAGATATCTTTTGATTATTATTTGTGTTAGCCTCGTGTGATCACCACAAAACCTTTCCCTACGAATGATAACCTCATCTAAATGATCTATCATCTATGATCAGGTATAGCTGACATAGTCATGATAGTGATAGTCCATACTACAGCGAGCCCTATGATACTGCCTATGATACTCCTATGGGTCTTACAGACCTCGCCCGAGAATCTGTGCTAGATTAGGTAGATCCAGCTGTATCCATCATTGGGGGGATGATTATCAATATAGAGGCTGGAAACGAGACTAAGGATCAGGCTGAGATTTTCAGCCTGTCACTGTCAGCCTGATCAGCGGCTCGATTAGTGAATTACACTGTTACAGTGTAATTGAGCTTTTTAGTGTAATTATTGTGCGTGAATAATTGTCAATCATCAATGGAGTGTAATTATTGCCCCGCTACTTCTGGCAAGCTAAGACTAGTGCGACGTCGAAATTTCCAGTTGAGTACCGGTTCTTGACCCTGTCACCTGCATATGGCTGTGGCTCAGGCTGTCACCCTTGGTGACTTGTCACGGGCCTGCTGAATAATATGAACGAAATGTAACGTACATACAAAAAACCCTGAAATTTGAATTGTGTGTGAATAAATGTTGTACATTATTAAGTATTAAGTGTTCCAAATATCAAGTCTTCTTCCTTTTAACAGGGCTCCCACTGAATAATGCTGGCTTCAAGACTCGCTTTGGTTCCCCGGTCCTTTGTGGCCAGCCTGGCTAAGCCCGCTCAAGGTTCTGCAAGCAGAGTTCAGCATTACGCCACACGCTCTGCACGAGTGGTGCGCAGGGCTCGCCAAGCCACACTGAAAGAGCGTGCTATGGCCCCCGCATCTGACAAAGGTATCGCTTGTTTCTTCGATGATTTCATTCTATACGGTTTGTTTACAGCATTCAATATTGGTAAGGGCATGGTGGCTGGTGCATCTGCACTTGGCCTTGGAGGTCTGTGCTTCTATGGCCTGGGTCTATCCAATGAAGTCGGCGCCATTGATCGGGCTGTGTAAGTGCATTCGATGGTGTTGAGTCACAACCTTTTGTCTTTTTTATTTAGCATCTGGCCTGAGGTGGTGCGACACAGGATTCGCGACACGTACGCCTATTTCGGAGGGAGCATCTTCTTCACAGCCGCCTCAGCCGTTGCCCTCAGCCGCAGTCCGCGGATGATGGCTCTTGTGATGAACTACGGCTGGAAATCGCTGCTGGGGACGGTGGCTGCCATGTGGGGTTCCGGCTGGCTCTGCATGTCCATTCCGTATGAATCAGGAGTAGGAGCCAAGCAGCTGGCGTGGATTCTTCACAGCTCAGTGGTTGGCGCTGTTGTGGCTCCTATGACGATGCTGGGCGGACCTCTTCTGCTGCGTGCTGCTGTTTACACCGCTGGCGTCGTTGGAGGTACGTTGCTTGTGTTGAAACGAGACGCTCCTCTTTACTCTTGATTACCAGGCCTCTCAGCTCTTGCTATGTGTGCTCCGAGTGATAAGTTCTTGAACATGGGAGGGCCCCTTGCCATGGGGCTGGGCGTGGTGTTTGCTTCTTCCATGGGAACCTGGTTCCTCCCCCCCTCTACTGCCCTCGGCGCTGGCATGTACAGTGTTGCCGTGTACGGTGGCCTTGTGCTCTTTGGAATGTTCCTCCTCTACGACACCCAGAAGATCATCAAACGGGCTGAAACTCACCCTGTTGTTTCCTATCAACGCTTTGACCCAATTAACAAGTGAGTGGTTTACATAATGTATGTTAATTAATTCATCAATGTCTCTCAGTTCTGTTGGCATCTTCATGGACACCATCAACATTTTCATCCGCATCGCCATGATTCTCGCTGGTGGTGGAAACCGACGAAAGTGATTCATTCAAAATTCCTCTTCATTTTTATGGCATCATTATTTATTCCCACGAACAAGCTTTGAACTTTGTAACAGTTTTGCTTCGTTTGCATACCAGAAGAATCCCCTCTGCATTTCACTTGTCATGTAATCAATTTGGAAAGGTTTTCTGAAAATAAATGTTACTTTTTGTTTGTGTGAACACCTTGATGTTATTCCTAATCAACCTGAACTCAGAATTTGAAGTAGACGTCAGAGTGAGAATTGCAGGCCATAATAACATGATCACTATTATCGGCTTTTGAAGCAAACCATAATGGCTGTTTGGCATGCCACATCCTTCAATCCATCCTGGAATGTCATCATAAGTTGTGACCTCAACGACCCAGGAATCAACTGGCATAAATATTAGTATTTATTAGGTGTATCATGTCACTCAGACCGAGGAGAAACTCGATCTACAGAGGTTTCACAATGAACAGAGGTGCTCCTATAAGATGCATAGTCCGTGTAATTCTATGGTCCGTGAAACCTGGTGAGTTATAGCAGACACGCTCCAAGATTCTGCTACTATGTACCCTGCATATGCAATATCTCGCTTATCACCCCATCAGGTACATGTATTACGGTAATATGTTGCCAGAGGTAATAACAAGTTCTTTTACTTTTGACATTATAGAATGATGTCGAATTTACGTGTATAATTATCACCTGGCGTTTTGATGAATTCATTGCCTTTTAATTTATGCTCTGCAAATTACGAGTGATCGACGATTCGACACGAGGAAAAGGGATAATTTGCATTTGAATTAACATTTGTATAATTTCCATTGCAATTGGAACTGTGCACACACGAGACATACACAATTAAACTTGTCTGTACTTTATTCTGCAATTGGAATATCGACACCACATTTTTTTTTGCAATGGAGGGATCATCGCTTGGATTGTTTAGCGGAATGGGTGATGGACACGGAAGAATAACAGATGTCATTAGCATTAGTGATTAGGGGAAAAGGTGAGTTCATCATGATGGTATTAATGCACGCCACAACAAAAATCATCAACACATCACCAATCGCGTAAATAATCCATTGTATTACACATGTAATACATTTTACTTATTTTAATAATACATTACTCATTGTAAGAGCATTTAAAACGGTTTCAATGGCGGATTTTTGCGGCTTTGAAATCGACATGCATGTCAGTTTCATTCTTCTATTTTGAGAGCAACATAAAAACTGTATCTGTATTCAATCTGTATTCATGCCTCAACCATTTGCCACCTTGATTGTTGTGATGCCTCCTCTAACAGAGGCACAGCGATGGCAGGCGATTGGGATGCTGTGTGCGGGAATGGACCGTCATCAGGCCTCTCATCATTTCGGCGTCCAACTCTTAACGATATCCCATGTTTTTTCGCGATTGCATGAAATAGGCATAGGCCCTATTGTCCGAGGAGAGGCAGAACCAAGGTGATCAAATAACGCCAGGATAGAACCCTCCGGATTCCGGATCTCCGGACTGGAACAGATTCTTCCTTCCCATAGCATCATTATTCGTCGAAATTTGGAGTAGCTCAGTCGAATGTGAATTTACAAAAATAAAAAAGTACAATTATTTTTCTCTGCTTAGGCTGAGGGGGTGGCCATCGCCCCTTCGCCCTTAGGCTAAATACGCCACTGTATGCGTATACTTCTCCGGGCGCTGTGTGCGACTGTCCGTAGTAATATGCGGGATAAGAAACCCTTGGGATTCATCGATAAGGGCAGGGAAACCCCGGTCCCGGGCTTCTGTTCTGGCGCCCGTATCACCCAAACGGGTTGGGTGGAGCCGTAAAACCTCATCATGGCTTATGCCCACTGTGGTAGTCCGGGTGGTCATTACCAAGTTGCCTCCTGAGGGAAGAGTGGGAAGCCATCCCCGAATAGGGATCCGGGCACTCATCCAATTAAGCACGCATGCATGCAAGATGCCTCAGAGCGACATACGTGATTTTGCATTTCGCTATAAAAACACGAAGAGACTCCACCTGAATTGAAATGAATCGTGTTAATTTCATTCCGAATCGATATTAACAACATTTAAAGAAAAAATAATGCTCCAGAATAATTGCAGAATCTGTAATTATATTTATTATTATGAATGCTCTCATCGTTGGCTATTATGATGTTTCTGACCGTTGCGTTTCTTATAATAATTATTATAAAGAGAGACTGTTCGATTGGATCCTTTCAGAGCAATGCATTTCTACAAACTTGTACAATATATACATAGGTAACCATGGTTATTCCATTTACATGTACCACATCATTATATTCTGATGAAATTATTGGTCTACATGTATAATTATTATCAGTGACTAAATATTTTCTGATAATAAAGAATTTTGTTCCTTGCTGGGTCCTTCAGGTCTTTCTCACCTGTGCGATTCTCACGTTTAATTTCGATAACCTGCTGTTGTGAAATAATATATTATATTTTTTAGTGAATCTCCACACAGATTTCCAAGATGGCTTGGTGGAGGTCTATTTGGTTGTGTAACTTGTCTTTTTTGTTAGCAGTGGCTGCAACAGGCGTTGATTATAATGGGTAAGCACCATGATTTTCTATCATCAATATATTCACTAGAATACAATAAGGCTGGCTTCTTCTGAACCATAGTAAACCTATTTGAATGCTGCATGCCTCAATAAATAACTTTGTCCAGTAGAGACATATATTTTCCAGATATAGAGTGTATCGCCTCGAACCAAAAACGAGACTCCAAGTAGATCAGGTGATCGCTTTGGAGACAGAGGTGGGTCTCTGAATCATCTGGTTCACTATGAATTATACATAAACAATTCCTTGATGCATGTATACATTTATTTCTTCTAGTTCGACTTCTGGAAGGAGTGCAGATCGATCGGCCAGCCGTGTGATGTAATCGTGTCGGGGGAGCAAAACAATGATCTCCTTCAATACCTCCAGGTTCAAAATTGCGACTAAAAATGCTTCATTGGCATCTGGTTCCATTGCAGGACCGAGAAGTTCCCCACTCGATCATGATCGGCGATGTCGGACAGCTTATTCTGGAACAAGAGATCGAAAGAGCAGCAAGAATTTCAAGCAAACACAGAGACTTGGATTTCGATTACGGAGTTTACCACACGTTGGCCGATGTGTGTGCAAGCACCTCATGTCCATCTCATCACTCCACCATGTTCATTGTTTCAGATCGAACAATGGATGGTTGACATCGAGGATGCATACCCAGATTTGCTGGAAAGCTTTCACGTAGCGACATCGTATGAGGGGAGGGAGATCCGAGCATTCAAGGTAAGTGTTCATGTGTTCATGACATGGACGGTTGATGATGAACGTCTTAATAGATCTCGACTGGTACAACTGAAAAGCCGAAGATATGGTTGGATGGAGGAATCCACTCCCGGGAGTGGGTGGCCATTGCAAACATGCTATACATGACTAACGAGGTGTGTTTTATTGGGAATTCAATCCTTTGTATTGTGAAAACGATTTTCATTTACAAGATTGTGAGCCAATATGGAGTTGATCCTGAGGTGACTGCTATCTTAGATGAGGTCGACATTTATTTGCTGCCGGTGTTCAATGTCGACGGTTATGAATATACTTGGACTGCTGTGAGTAGTGATTTTAAAAAGACCTTTTCATTGAGTATAGTTTAATCTATTACTAGCGTTATTTACTTAATTTCATGCGTCAGAATGATTATTTTGTATTTGAAAATAGGATCGATTTTGGAGGAAGACGAGGTCGATCAACGATGACTTCCCTTCCTGTGTTGGTTGCGACCCAAACCGCAATTTCGATGTCAACTGGGGCAGTAAGTCGATCAACCGATGATACTGTCAATCAATGCTTCTTTCAGTGAACGGCACCAGTTCGAACCCTTGTTCAGACCTCTACCCTGGCCCCTCTCCCTTCTCTGAAATTGAGGTCCGCATGGTCGCGGATTACATCGCTGGTCTCTTTGACGTCAGGGCTCTCATCGCATATCATAGCTACGGTCAGATGTACATGACACCCTATGGCTTCACCTACGAATACCCTCCAGATTTCGAAGATCAGGTATGCGTATACCAGCAATTTATACAAGGTTTGACAGTGTCTGCATTTCTAGATGGAAGCTTGCAACAAAGGGAACGAAGCTCTGTACGCAGTGCATGGCATGGAATACACCTGTGACACCCTCATCAATCTTGTTGGTAGGTCCCTCTAGCTGTTGGTAATTCATTCAGTTGAATACATGTACTCTAAATATTGGTACTTCACATCATCCTATTGTTTTAATGTCTACCTATTACGGTCTATTTTGTATTCTGTGTGTACACCACAGTTGTTATCTAAGAGTTGTCCTTTTTCCCAGTGTTGGGCTTAATATAAAAGCCCGTGTTCATTTCATTGGCTATATTCACAGGACCTAATTCCGGATCAAGCGCTGACTATACGTACACAGCCCTAAAAATCAAGTATTCCTTCGGGGCAGAGCTCCGTGACAAGGGTCAGTTCGGTTTCGTCCTGCCCGATAATCAGATCATCCCAACAGGCGAAGAGAACTGGGCTTTCTTCAAGGCTTTCGCTAGACATGTCATTGACGACGTCTGATTCCTCTTTTCAATAAATAACGAGCGCTCAAAAGATACATTGTTATTTTAATTATGCAGTTTTCATAAATATATTATCACAAAATGCGTAAAGAAATGTTGAGATGTTCAGTGCAGATTTCGCACCCCTCGGATCTTGTAAACAACGAGGGTCGTGATGAACAAAGCGCCGACAAAACCGGCCATGACAGCGAAATTCACACTTAAGTTGTCCACTGCGTCTGGGAAGGCTATATTTAAGTAGTCATCGCCAACTTGAATCAGACAAGGCACCCCTGGCGGAATTATGGTACGAAAATAATGAAGATGAATTATAGCGCAATTGAACATACCGGAGCCTTCATCGCAACTAAATTCGAGCTGATGAAATTCATTCGCCATGAATATTTCCGATGAATATTTGAAAACGTTCGCCCAACTAAAGTCTTGGAAAATCTGCAGCATGTTCTGCAGGCTTCTGTAGAAGAAAAATAAAAATAGAATGATTAGAATCGATCTAAGTTCAAGTGCACGTGCACTGACACGAGGAAACCGGAAGCTATAAGACCGGAAATGGCCAGAACCAATCCAGTGACGCTTGTTGCGACGCTGGTGCTCTTAAAAATGCCCATGAAAATGACACCGAGCATCTCTCCAATGTAGTGCATCATCATGACCACACTGTAGTAGATCCCAAAGCGTTTGGCGTCAGGGTACAGACCAATAGCCCTGTGTGAGTACAGGCATAACAAATCAGATAGACAAGGAACATTGATCAGTACCAGTAAACAATTGAAGAGAATACGGCGCTGCTGACGAAATGAAATGGAAGAATCTGGACGAAGTAGGCCAGGATGAAGACGAGGAAGGTATAGAGACCATCGCGAGCTTCCCGGTCGTATAAGTCGCGTATTGGTGGAACTGCGGACGTTTATTAATATGATAGCAATGCAGATTTGAAGACAAGTACTAACATATAGAAACTCCGTTGACAAGGCCGACATACGCGGAAACCTGGCCGCTTTGGAAGAAAAGTCCAATCCTGTCCTGTATGCTTTCTTGGTTGTTTGACAAACGAAAGATGAACAGCCACATGAACAAAGCGAAGAGTCCTAGCTGGAAGAGGCGCACCGCCAGTGCACTTCGGTCGCGCTTGAGATTCACGGTCATTCTCCTGAAGAACACGCATGGCTGAATGGTCACTCTCTCTGCATTGGCAAGGCTTACCATACAAGAGCTTGGAATGTGAAGTAGAAGCCTGGAGGGTCCTGGATGAACCCAGCGGCGTTCTGCTGGAATGTCTCTATGGTTTGTAGAATCCGGGTGTCTTGGTGGATGTTGGAGAGTGTTTGCCTGAAGATGGTGGAATGAACAAATGCCGCTTTGAGTACTCCGACTCGTTGCGTCGACTCTTCTTCGACTGCGTTGTCTCGTCTGTCAATACTCGCTAAATCAACTGAGTATACAACCAGAATTAGGAACTGTCCATGGATCAAGTGCATCCTTACTGTAGTCATCGAGTGGGTTGCTGTACTTGGGACATGGGTACCCTAAATCTGTGAAATACGGGACCATTTGTACGGATGGTCCGCCGTAGACTAGCTCTCCCTGTGAGAGAATGGCCACTTGGTCAACCAACTTGAAGATCTCTGATCTTGGTTGGTGTATGGTCATCATGATGATCTTTCCCCTTTTCTTGGCCAACTCTGCTAGATTGGCCACCAAGTCGTTTGCAGTGCAGGAATCCAAACCCGTTGTCGGCTCGTCCAGCAAAAGTAATTCTGGAAATCAAATGTTGATGCAGAATTCGCTAATCTGAATTTAACTGACTTGGATCTTGCAATAATTGTGCAGCGATGCTGACTCTCCTCCGCTCGCCCCCGGAGATGCCTCTGTCCAAGAGTCCTCCTACTTTGTTGTCTGCCACATGTCGCAGCCCGATGTCTCCAATTACTCTGTTAACCTGAGGGACAGAATGTAACCGCGTGGTGGCGCCACTCCTCACACCAACCCTCTCTGTTATGACTTCAGTTGCTGCTTTAGCAAACTTGAGGGACGCCGTGAATGTAAGAGTTTCCCTGACGGTCAAGTTGGCTATCAGGCGGTCATCCTGCATGACGTAGCCAGCTTCATGTTGGAATACCTTCTCGGTCATCAGCGTATTGTTCAAGTAAACACCTCCGACAATCTGTCCTGAGGCTCTGTTTGCAATCACGTTCAGCAAGGAAGTTTTACCCGAACCTGCAAACGAAGAAAAACTCAAGACTGATCAAGAGTGTAATCTGAGAAGCTAATCACCCGAATTGCCCAGCAGAGCGGTGAGTTGACCACTGGACACATGCATGCTGACGTTGGTCAGAACTGATTTGACCATCCTGGGTCGCATACAACACCCCTTCCACCAAGATCCTTCCCATCGTTTTACGATGTAGGTCAATCCTAGCACACTCAAACTGTCCCTGGTGACCATTGAGGTCAACTCCAATGAAACGCTTTTCTCACTCGATCGTTCGCTGGAATCAGGAGGCTCAACCTCTTTCCCAGAATGCTCCGGGATTTCCGTTAACTTGTACACTCCTGCCGTCATGTTGGATGCTGCTTTTGGCGACTAAGCCTCCGGGAAGGATTGCTCTCATTATGAATCACAAGAAATGGAATTTGGATTGTATTGATGCTGATAAGGAATGTTTCAGTGCACATGTTCTTTAGCTGCCAGTTCGCCTGTCCTTTGGGTTTCAAGAGAGTCGTGTACTTGGCCTAGACTCCTATTATGCGTACTTATATCGTTCATAGCATCTTATCTATAAGAAGGAGACTTAACAGTGCTATGAGGTCGCTTCTTATTACCGTAAGCAATAGTCATATTCACATGACATCTGCACTGTTATCACGTTTATGTGGGTTGCAGGTAGTAGGTGCATTATATGTGCTTGATGCGGTATCCTATTGAGTGCTAATCAAAACACTTACGTTACAATTATTACCAATATATTTCTATTTTAGAATTGCTTTTAGTCATCAAATTTAACTTGATTCGTGTACATTAAATATTTGACTTCCTATGTGGTGAAGCGCATTGGAATTTTATCTTTTGCTGAAAATGGCAAATTAGGAATCATGTGTCCTAAATGAAAAATGAATTGAAACTGGTTATAATTGTTGAACATAATATATTTCAAATAATTTATTACAAGTACATATATTACAGAACTTCCGATCACTGGCAATTTCAGTTTGTCTGATATATTTTGCGAGCCAATACAAGGCCTCTTTGAAGGTGATCTTGGTCAATGTCTGGATCAATTTATCCTACAGCACTCAAAACATTATGGACCAACGACTCAACGAGCGATAAGCCAGCGATTTATTAAAGATTGGCGTGTACATGTATAATGGTTTATTTCGAGGCAAATGTCAATAGAATAAAGTTATAACTCAAGGAATACGTAATTTCACTTTGCATTCGCGTGGTAAAAGGTAAGGAATATTTCCTCGTAGGGTATGCATAGCAACTAACCATTCCCATGACAACCACATCGATGTCGATTTTTTAGATGGGCTTCAAATTCTGGAATGAATTTTAGTTCTACAATCATGTATTCGCAGAGAATGAAATCGACACGTCTATTTTTATGGATGAACAGGATCTATACCAGAAGGAAATTGACACTCATGTCGATTTCGAAGCCGCCAAAATACGCTGCAGAAACCTATGTAGCTGTTTCAACAGAATTTTTCGCGATTGATGGTGTTGGGATAATGTTTACCGTGTTTCTTATGTTGTTCAGTATACGAAAGGGTTTTTATTTTTGACTATAACATTTTTTGTACGCTTGGATAGGGACTTCCATAGATATAGAGATTAGCTTGTATATACACACAGATTCGACATCGGCCTCTCTCCCCATTGTTAGAAAATGGTCGTAGCTTGTCGACTAGCTGAGCCACTCGCAATCGTGCACGCATTATAAAACAAGTATTTAAACTAAAACGTTGGCGTTAAATGAAAGCATTTTATGAATATAAATGATTATAAGATCGAAGGACACATAGTGAAACATCATATAGTTGGAAATTACAATTGCAGTATTAATGATAGGTAGTATGACGTATATATTGTGAAAGTGGTGATTTATGAGGTAGAGGAAGTGATTTTATCAAACAGATGGATCATGGCTAGGTGATATCATAAATGTATGTGGTGAACATGTCCTGGCTAAATAATACCAAGGTAGCAAGAACGATTATGAAAATCTAAAATATTCATATAAAAAAGATAAAAAAAGAACAAGGCTAGAGATTGGTGAGGATGAAGTCGATGTCGATGCCATGATATGTTCTTAAACCAACTGAATATGAAATGTCAACGGTTCTGTCACTCTGAAATATAACGACAAGGATCCTAAGAAAGGAATCAGGGAACAAGCAAACAACAACAAACAGCAATCAGTGATGTACTGGAATGCTGTCAGTATTTAATTTCCCCCGAAATCCGCACTTCGTATGGCTCCGCATTTTAGTCACAATCCTTTTTTACCATAACACCATCTGCGTTCTGTAAATAGCAAAGGTTTTATGTGATTAAATGGTTGAATAGGAATAAAGGCAAATTCAAATGTTTTTAAGAGGTTCTTGCGATCAATGTTCGCCAGATTTTGAACACAAATAATGAATGGTCTAAATAACATAACATCACATCAGCTGGAAGACGATAACATTGTGAGATTGTGACCTCAATTGTGACCTTCAATGTCACCTTCAGGTCTAATTAGTGCATGGGGCTGGTGCCTCTCACCACATCTTGTATCTTTATATCATCTATTTCGCTCTAATTTTGCTCTATAGCGTCTATTCAACATAAAATTCACACTATAATGTAAGTAAAAATACAGAACAGATATAACCCAGCCCAAATGTGCTAAAAATTATATCTGCAATAATCGAGTGACAACGGGCATGGCATGGCAACGGACGACACGTACGCACCACTTTTCACGAGCTATGTCGAATCTGCGGGCATATACAAGCTAATATCCATATCTATGGTGACTTCTGTCTTCTCGTCGCGTACTCCTTGCTTGTTATCATCTCCTCTGTTTGCAAGTTTTGGTTATGCTCTTATAATTAAAAATTACGAACCAAGGCATCTCATCACGTTTTAACGAGACGATCACTGAAGTGCTGTTCTTTTGAAATATTTATTTTCGCCCAGCTCCCTCGTCATAAGTACATAAAGGATATTGCACACATTTCAAATAGTGCAATAAAAATTAACGCACACAATTCACTATAATCATTAACGTTAATTATATTCAAGTGAGATTCATTCAGCTGATCTATCATTCAATAAACTAGCAATTAAAATAACATGAATACTATTTAATGCCTCAGCTTGTCGGAACAGGATGCGTACGTGATAGGCAATCTAATTCGTTTGATTTATAATTGGTTTATATATTTCAAATAAACTGTGATGCGATGATGTATAATTAAATAATTATGATCTTAATGGGTAATAATGTAATCAATTATTCGATGATTCTTGCCATTTGAGCTGTTAATTGCCCAATCGTGTTTCATTAATGAGTATTATAAACAATATGAGAGAACTATTGATACATATTTGTGACAACCTAACTTGGTAATGAATAATCTTTTAACATTGGCACATAGCCAACTTGCTTTACTTATAATAGCCACTGCAACACATAATGTGACAAACATTTTCTGATTACCATGATGATCTTCATCGCTGCCTTCTCGTTCGTTTTTTGTTTTGTCCAGGTGGGTTATTGTGGGGTATCATATTGGGGTCACCAAAGTTTGTTTTGCTCTGTTTGAACATCCTGAGTTCTGCTCTGTTTTTCCAGGCTCTGCCTTTGGAGGACACGGATGAGGACGGTACTATCCATCACCTGCCTGGCCTCCAAGACTTCAACCCTGGTTAGTGGCGCAGTATAATATCATTTCATGCATCTTCCACCAAATCATTTTGTGACCAAGATAACGTCATTGAATGATGAATAGATGTATGTATGCGATTTAAAGAAAAAATACACTTGCTCACATGATTTCATGTCGAGTTTATGCCATAGATACAATCTATTACATGATTCGAAATTTACCTTGCTGTTTAATTTTAGATTTGCACCTCTTGGAAAAGCGCCAAATTTCAGATCCTCTATTCTATGTACAGCGAGCTGTACAAGAACATGAACAAGGTCGGAGACACAGTGGCCGCCCGGAGAATGAGGCTGGCAGGGCATTGCCTGCGTCATAAGGAATTGCCAGCAAGTGGACTAATCCTCTGGGCACCAAACCATGGCAAAAGAGCCAGAGGGCGAAGAAGACTGAACTACATCGATGTCTTGAGGAGGGATGCTGGAGTTGAAAGCGAGGGGGAATTGGCCACATGTATGATGGACCGAGACATCTGGCGGATATATGTTCGAGCCCGACTGAGGCCGCCCTAGTAGTAGTAGTATTCTATGGTAAGTGATTATGGCAGCTTGAGTGTGCTGAATGAACACACTGCAGAGCTTGCTTTGGTTTTGTATGAAGTAATTACTTTTGGTTGGTTAAGTTTAAAGCTAAGCAAGATTTATGCCGGTGTCACATAGTAGAATATTTTTTACAGCCTTTGATCTTTCAATATCTATAATTCATTGGCCATTTCTCACACAAGAATCAGGGGTGAGTGCTCGATTACCAGTAAATGATTGTATTGGGTTCTTGGTTTTTGTTACTCATATCTTTACAATTAGGAGGTGCTTTCATTATGTCACAGCATCTAATTACCCCTTTTCAGACACTCATTGTGGATTCCGTGAACCATTCATGCTTCAGACTTACGATTTTGTCCTTTACCCTCATCGAGGCCATTGCAAATACCAAGCTGCTAGTTTCACTCATCCAAACAAGACAGAACCCTTCATCGAGTTTTTTTTCAAGACTGAAATTGCCTACCAGAGCATCGATTTTGGGGTGTTTTTATATATGGAGCTAAAATACAAGAAAGACTCAGTTCGAATGTACAAAAACCAAACGGTTACAGTAAGTACCAAATTATCAATTGAACACTAGTTAATACAACTGCATGCATATAGTTAGTTTGAGTTTAAAGGGAGGGAGAACTGGTTAAAAATTGACTTTGAGTCGTTATTTGATGCACCATAAATGATTCCTATGCCTGGCCCACACAAGGAATATCATCGCTAACGATTTCGCGGGCGATATATTGCTAACTAGGCGTGACGTCAGCAGCTGTGATGAAACACCGAGTTCCCCATTTGTTACAATGGGCCTCGTCATATCAGCGTGTCCTGCGACTAAACCCTTGGATATTTTTTTATTTTCTTTTCGGAAATAGATAGAATAATCATTTTGCCACCAGTCAGGCGCGAAAAAAAAATATTTTTCGCTATTTTTCTTATTTTAACAAGCGATTTTCTAGGACACCTACCATGTTTCTCATCCTGAAACAGTAAAAAGGTCAGCCAGAGTGCATCACGCATGCGCTTTAGTTTCGTAAACAACAAAGATGTCCTTTTATGGCGAAGATGCTCTGCTCTGATTGGCTGAAATCGATAGCTTCGCGAGGGGAACGGAACCAATCAGCCATCAGCCAAACCAAGCCATCAGCTGACGTTTGCCTCCTATACTTCGCAATGGAAGCCATTCTCCCATAGGCGCAATGCTAACCCCGATATTCGGAATGCATTATTTCCTTACGCTTGCATCCAGGCATGGTGTTTTTGGCACGGAATGCTATCAATTGGTGCTATGAGTCAATAGAACATCACTTAAAATTTAGTTCCCCATCCCTTTAAATGAAGCATCATTGAACTAAGATGTATTTTACTTGAACTCCGCAGTTGAATGGTGAACATGTGCCTAGTCCCGTTATGAGTGGATTACATGATTTTGGTGATGGAATCTTCCAAATTTGGAATTGGCACAGAACTATTAGCGTCAGAGTTAAGGAAGAGCGCTGGGTGTATATGCGTGTTCATCCTGCACCACACATAAGCTTCAACAAGAGAACATCAGCTTCCGTGGATGGCCTCTGTGGAAATAACAATGACGTTTTCGAGGACGACTTTTCATATGCGATATTGGACGACGACAACACAGACAAATCTGGTGCCGAAATGAACAACACCTGGCAGGTGTTTGACTCCGAAGAACCCGAGTGAGTACAAGTGACACTCTTCATTGAATACCTAATTTAACGAATTCCCCAGATGTGAAGACGGAGAGTATCGGGGTTGGGTGTTTTGCAATGAGAGTTATGCGGCTACCAGAACAGAACCAAACTACTGTGGGATTCTGAACATGACAAATTATGCTCCATTCCGAGACTGCATGGCAACCATAGGACGAACATACAACGAAATGGCCACACATTCTTGCAACCAGGAGGTCTGCTGGGAGATTCCCGACTGGAACAGAGCTCACGGGGCTGCTTGTGCGTATTTAGGAAGAGTTGCTCAAGAGTGTGAGAGAAACGGACATCATGTCGACTGGAGGGAAGCCACAGATTGCAGTAAGTCAATGTCGTATGTTCATTCCATGCACATTTCTATAGAATCGAATTTGCAATGCTTTATGTGCGGTGTTGGTGTTTTTTATTTGCAAGAAAGAGCTGAACATGCAAGTGACAAGTGATAACAAGTAAGTCATTGAACCTATTGTCCCAGTTTCACTGGTTGCATTTGATACAATCTGCCCACTTTTATCATCTTTTGAGTATTTCCAGAATTAAACTTGTTTGGGCAAGTGTCCCTTCAACTCAGCTGGAATTGTTAATACCTGGACTCGATTGACGGTTCGATTGACCTGTTCGATTGACGGTTTATTTCATTCTGACATATCATGTTTTCACGAAGCTTGGATGCAGTTCAATTGATGTACACGCTCAACAGTAAGCCCCGTGTGTGGAAGCATAATCATATCACCTGATGAGATTTGGGTTTGTGCGTAGTTAAATTAATTGTAACTCGTTCTTATTCTGAAATTCAAAGCAAATATTCCAAACTGTGAGAACTGTACACGATAATTACGGCTCCCATCTGATAACGATTTATCCCGACGGATAAATAAAGCAGTCATTGACTCAATTGAATCTCTTCAGAGGTCAATGACCAAATATATTTGAAATGATTTTAACGAAATGACTTATTGTAATCGCTTAAAAGAACTCCATGTTTTGCCTTAATTTATCTTATCGGAGAGAATTTATTGATCTTATGTTTATTTTTAAATATTTTTAAGTTCATATTAATGTTGTTTTCAGCGATGAAGACAGAATTGTAGACAAGACGCATATTCTTAGATCCTCTAATAATCGTTTGCTTTTATTTGAACATAATGTAAGAACTTAAACTTTTAAATTATCTTATTTTTTTAACCGTGTTTGTCACTTATGGAATATTTTACCTGTCAATATTAGAGACTCGCCTACTATTTCTATTTTTAAACATCATTTACTTGATTTTTTTTTCCAAATTGGATCATCATTTTAATGTTTTTAACTCTTGCACCATGATGTCATTTTGTAGATGCTCTGGTTTTTACCATTTCACTTGATCGTTTTTAATTCACATGACATTACTATTTTTACTTCATTATCCCCTTTATTTATTCTCATTATAATTGTATTTTTTTTCATCAAACTTACTTTTTGATGTGAATAATGTTTTGTGGGCCTTTTATTATTCATTGTTGTCGTTTTTATGGCATGAATAAAGAAACAAAAAACAAAAACAAAAACAAAAAAACCCAAAACAATTGTCAATGAATATTTTGGTCAAACTCTTTATTGTTTTTCTTCCATGAATGTCAAGCACATCTTTAATTTAATAAACAGCTGAAGCAAAATAAAGTTATAGAATACATATTAGTATACTTTATGCACTGCGTAGAATCAAGAGTGAAATATTCTTGAGGGTTTCAAGCTAGAAGCACAAGCATATTTATATTCATGGATTCAGTATTTTTTGTTTCACTTTCAATTTCATCTGCGCTGCGGTCAGTGGTTAGAGAAGCCGTCATTCCTCCCGTTTCGCTCTGGCCTTGGCCAACATGATCATGACTCCATAATCGATGACCTCACAGATGGTCAGCACGCTTGCCCCGAGCAACAGGCCAAGAAATCCACCAACCTCTCCGAATAAACTCAACAATTTGAAGGCTTCTTTCTGCTCGATTTCTGTCATGCTCATCTCTTCATAGTAAATGTCAACCTTCAACAGGTTTTCCCTAAAAAAAAAGAGAGTAAAATCACATCAACTTATTAAGGCAAGTTAACAAATTTGAATAGTGCAGACAGAATATCATTCTTACAAGTAGAAAGCGTGATCCAGAGCGTTCTCCTGTAGAAACATGTCGGAATCTTGCTCCAAGATGTCATAGCTTCGAGTAAACTCCTTCTCCAGTATGTTCAATGTTTGGCTCAGATTCCTGGCGTCTCTTGCATATAGTTCAATGCCTTTTCCCATAACTTCACCCGCTTGCTGCCTCAGGTCGAAATCGTCGCTTTTGATGATGTCCACAATCGCTGGGTTTGTACTTTGCACAACCAAACGCTGCCACAAGGGAAGATCAACCAGAACTTCAGATCGGAGGATGGGGATTGTCAGGCTTAGGATTTGCTTGAAAGCAATTTGAGTTGACTGTGAAGTGTAAGCATCGTTCTGAATGAATTGATCCAGGCCTGACAGAACGCTCTCAATGGTCTGTTGAAGCCTCATGTACATTTTCTTGACTTCAGGAGAAATCAGAACTGAAGCTGCTTCTGCTTTTGTGGTATTTGCAAGGAGATAATCTTTCATTGGTTGCAATACATCGCTCAATGACGTCAGGGTGGCATCAAGAGTTGTGAGTTGAGAGCGGATATTTTGTAAGCTGCTCTGGAGGCCATCAAATGAACCAGCAGCCGTATTCATGCTGCTTTCGTATGTCAGCCACTTTTCATTCTCAATCGGATTGGGAGTTTCTTTGTATGTCTTCAAATGAAGTTTCTGTGGCCATTCAGCAAAAACCCAGGCGCAGTTATCGGCAAAAGCACTGGTGTTTCCTTTGATATTATCATTGGCAATACCAAGAGTTTGGTAGAAGGCTTGAGTAACGTCATTGATCTGGTCATCATTGATGGGTTTTCCAGCTGAAAGAGCTGAGACCGCAGATGACACTTGTAGTAAAGGAGCCGCCCAGTTGTCCATGATGTGATCCACAGCTGCCCTACAGAGCAATGTCTGAGGAAGATCTTCCCAATCGACGAAGAAAGAAGATACCAATGATTCATATGTAGTTTTAGTTTTGGAAAAAACGCTAAACATCCTGATCGCAGAACTTCCTTCAATAGCTGCAGAAACCAAGCTATTCAAGTAAGCCAGACACACGCTGGTATTGGGAGGTAATGGGAACCTGGATCGTGCATTTTGAAATGCTTCAGCATAGTCTAGATCAGTGTAGGTGCAATTCCTGATAAATTCTAAAGTTTCGCCACTTGCCACACCGGACTCAATGATGTTGTTGATTCCAAACTCGTATTTAGTGTATGCAATGGACAGAGCGGCGACAATGTTTGGAAAAAAGTTCAGAATACTTTGATGCTGAACAAGTGCGGCCTCTTGGGCTTCATAAGCCTCGTTGATTGCGTTATGAGAAGAGAGAAACAGATTGTCGTTTTCTAGAAGAATATTCCCAATCTGGATGTGATTCGCCAGTGCAGAGGACGAGTTCAGGTAACTCATTCCTTCCTTCACTGCTCCTTGGATTTCACTGACCACTTTCAGTAAGGAAGTGATCCTCTCTTCGTTGGCATCAGACTTGACCTTCACTACCCTCTCCTGTACTTCTCTGGCAGAATGGAACTTAGTCTTGAGCTCCGATGTCTCTTGACTGGAACCTTTCGCCAATCTCTCAATATTGTTGCGAGATATTTGGGCGTAAGAGAGTCTTGGGTCGTACATGGTTCTTGTGCATGGTACAGGACAATCGCAGTCTCCAGATACTGCAAAAGAATAAGTAGATACGTGGCTATGTTTGGTATAAAATGACTGACATTTCTTCAGTCTGTTTGTGTGCAGCTCTTCCATGCCACAAATTGTGCAATTTCCTGCTTCAAAATTGATCAGATAAAATATTTGACATTCGCATGCGCACAGGGCTCACCACAAGATTTCTGCATGTGAACATCCACACACTTGAATTCCTCAATCCATTTCTGAATTTGACATTCGAGTAAGCAATTTGACCTGAAACGAATATCTTCATGGCAGAGTCCATAGGGGGCTGGCAGACTGCTTCTCTGAATGAAATGTGCTGTCACAAATGCTTGAGTGATCTGTGAAGTAATTGGTTACTTGTGTTTGGTCAATAGTGACCATTGTGTGCGTCCCAGGGGCCAGCACAAAGCCAAGATCACCCATCAGGGCAACTTCATCAGGATCGTGCAGCAACACCTAAAATAAATATCATATTGGTATCATATTATAGTCGGTTAAAGTCATGCATATACAAGTTAGCAGAAAGGTAATTTTTTTGAATTTATTACAGATCCAGTACATGCGGTGAACTCTATTGAATCATACATGTTTGTTAGCGGATTGGCATTGTTTCCCAAATGTTTACAAATCCCTTACCTTGACCCCTGCGTCGTCATGTGGTCCTTTCATGTATTCGTATTGCTCCAAGTTAAGAACAAGAGACAGGGCATTCCTCGATCCTAGTAAATGATAGTATGCCTCGATGTTATCAAGTAACAGTCTGTGCTTGATCACAATACCTGGAGCAGTGACTGTGTTTTCTTTCATGTAAGTGTAACAAACTCCCAAATCAGACGAGGTCGTTTCAAAATCATTTTTCAAGTCGCACGGTTGTTCAGCCCACGAACACCTTGAATGATAGAATAATTCACAAAGCAAACAATTTGTTTAAACTTTACCTGTAGATCAAATCATTCAATTGATGAGAGGATTTTTTAAAGAAGTCAGTAGTGCTCGTCTTCTTCAAGGCATCAATGTTTTGCTGAACTGCCTCTTTAGCTGAGGTGAAATTTGTACATTTCTAGAATTAAGTATGCTTGAAAATTAATTCATGACGTTCTTGTGTCAACCCTCCCATTTTGAGGAAAATATAACAGCAAGCTGTATTATCATTCAAATAGTTTCATTGCTTTTAATTTTTGGGCCCAAGAGATTAGTCTGCTCACGATTCTGTTGCGTATATATTAGTAAAATAAAATTAACGATTATTTTGATGCATCTCCATAAAAATGTTTGCGCTAATAGTATAGCACGCAGGAATAATCTATCATGCTTTCTGTTTCATACCCATTATGTTTTGGGTGCTATCATGAGCAAGACTAATTGACGCTGTTTGTAAAGTGAAGTGAAAAAATAATAAGCTTTTCAGACTTACTAACCATGAGTTTGGTTTCCGGCATAATAATCCTCCAGGAAATCGAACAAAGCATAATCAGCCGCCCTGGAGATCCTAGTTCAGGTAAAATGAGAGGTTAATATATGGTCTGATGATTACCTTTTGCTTCAAGAGAATGCTTGTCAGATGTTTGATAATTATGCTCGAGGAACTACTTAGTCCCATGAGATTAATATATTTTTATATGTTCCAAAAATCATATACGTACCTGCCATCACACATTTTCCGATCAACGACACATGACTTGCTGACGTTTGTCAGCTAATAATAAAACATTAGGAAATAAGCATGCCTACTTTTGATACAGAAAGAGAGTGTGAGCTAAAGAAATCTTTATGCTGATCACTCGTCATTTTAAACAATATTGATGGTTTTGGATTAAAGGCCTTAAAGCCGTACTTCCAGGCGCCATTTAGCGATGACAGACGTGGCCGTAACTTCAACAACAGAAGAGCCATAGATGCCAGAATGATTGGCTTGAGGCTCTTGGATGCCTAATACCAGTGATTAACTCCTTGCCCTTCACCATCACCTTTGTTATCAATAGCTCTTGCCTCCTCGTGTGCTCTAAGTTAAGCAAAGAATGAGGTTAGCGTTTTAGTGGAATATCGGAGGTGAGATCATGCCACGGATATACATATTTGTTGTAAATAATAATAACATGATTATCTTTAACTGTAATTTGTATTTTGAGAAACAGGGCACTTACCTGAAGTTGTTCAAATTGCACAGAGTGACAGCCGGGAATTTCATCGATTCCTTGTAGTGGACGGAAACGTCGACATTGGTCGGATAATCGAAATAGTTGCCAGCCCTACTTATGACATTCACCAGGAACAGACTAATGGCCGCAGTGACACAGACCAGCCAAAGAATTCTGCAAAAGTAGAGCATGGATTGTAATAGTCTAGCACTAAACAATTATGACAAGTTTCTTCAGTTAGAAAATATGCAGAATTACAAATCGTCTTGCTTAATTTGTGGATCGATAATATAAAGATATTGTGTAGACCTAACTGCATGCACTGGAATAACTTGATAAGATCTTGTATTCTCTATGTAGTTTCAAATCCATATTAATATTTGCAGTTGCTAACTTCCCAATTGGTCTTAATATTCAACTCTATCACTAATTTTGATCACCAAAGAAATACCCACTTTCGGACGGTGTGAGATTCCTCCTCAGCAATGTGCCTGATACCATGGCATGTGGAGTTGGTCATCAGGGTCCGGAGTCGGGGTTCATCCCGTTTCGGCGTCCCATATTCGATGGAGACATCTAGGTCCTTTCCTCCTCTACTCTTCTCGTCCATTGTTACAGAACCAAACCCCGAGTGCATTTTGCTGCGATCAGAGGTTTTATTCTAGTTTGTTCAGCTTCACTGAATCGATCGTGCTCGCCTCCTTTCTTGATCAACGGAACGTATTCCTTCTGTCAGGTCGATGTGCAACCGACAAACAAGTGTTAGTTATACGTACGCTGCATTCGAGGTATGTATGGGTATCTAGCAAACTAAGTTTTGACATTTTTCCCATTTTTATTCTTACAGAGTTGAGTTTATTGTCAATGTTATGAGAGCTCTGAAAAGGATGGACTATTATTTGAGTTCAGGTATTTCTGCTGATTCTGCATTTTCGTGTTTGCACAAAGTTCTTAGTACTGATCACACGTGAGTGATATGACCCAGTTTTCTTCTGGTTCTCCTTTCACTTTATTCAACAAAGATATTGTTTGGTTTATGGATTATAGCATTGAATAATGCTGTCGACGTCGCTAAAATGTGTCAGTTTCGTTTGTGCAATTGTCTGTTTACATTGAAGTTGTGCTGTTCAAACACAAATAAAATATATCATCCACATCTCTCACGAACGATATGATATCCTTGTTGCAAATTAGAAGTTGCTAATTAGTAGCTTGCTATCGATTTCAACTAGGTGATCGATATTTCATTTCAACAAAGCGAGAATACCTGTTTTCTGAATTTAATCAATGTCAATGATGTTTATAATATATTTTTTTTTTCGTGTAATCGAAATACTCCAACCATATAACCTACCAGGTGGTTTGGGGCATTCTTCATCACATTTTTTTTTTTGCAATAAAGACCACGGCTTATTGGAGCACATTCTTTTGTCGATGCTTTCCTCTCAAATTCTTCTCCGAATATAATAATACG
>KB311602.1:26147-73853 GCA_000328365.1 Capitella teleta | reverse complement strand
TGTTCTCGATGTTTAGAGCTTGATAAAAAAAGCACCAACACTATGAGAGTGTTATATATATATATATATATATATATATATATATATATATATATATATATATATATATATATATATATATATAACATATATATTTTATAGGAAATGGCACTTTTGTAACACTTTATGCAAGTTTTAAAAATCCCTATTACTTGTAAATATACTTTTGAAACTCCCTGATGAACGCGGAGTGTTTATAAATATAATTATAAAGTGGTTTATAAACATGAAAGACATTAAGTATCACCAGAATCATAAATGTCCGATATATTTGTCTTGGCAACTATGTCCTTTCCAGGGATATAATTAAAAACTAACCGTGATTAAATAAGATGGCCAGTGCTGAGAATGATAATTTGTGTTCAATAATTATTTTTCGTTTGCGCCAACCAGATTTGTTTTATATTTCAATCGTAATCAGGGTAGAAATAGAATATAATTATTCATAATCATGTGACCCAGTTTAGTTTTCGTTTGAATCAGAACACGATGAGTATGCAACTTGTGACTGATTTGTCCAAATGTCTTCTATATTTTGTTGATGTCCTGAACATAATTGAAGTCGAATGGTGGCAAGAATGTCAAATGCAATTATTTGTATTTAGACTATACCTGCAATAACTGCTTGTATTGATATGAATTTCTTTTTGTGAGATCAATACCATAATAAAGATGTTTTGCTCGAAAAATTGAGTGTTCCAAGCTGGAATAATGTAAACGAAATCCACGATGCTATAAATGATCCGGTGTGTGTTTGGTATGTGAGCTGTAATGGGGCTGCTCAGTGGAGTTTCTCCAGCTACAGCATAATCGTGTACCCATATAAAGCCTCACCATTGAATTGGAGGAACAGCTTTGATCGCATTCTCGGCGTTTATGGTTTCAGCAAACATTACCAGGAAGTCCTTTGGTTGCAGTTTGAGAGCAGGAGAGAACACAAAGATCTCTGTTTCGTTCTTGGTGCAATATGGACAAACAGAGGTGGTATTCAATAAAATGGAAGCACTAATGGATGGAAGAAGCAAGTTGTAAGCTCCCTGGCTTTCGCATGCTCGTTCATTATTTGCACCAAGACAAGACCCTGCTCACTGGTAAGCTCGGATGCTGAAAGCCGATCAATGACAATGAATATGGAGCAATACCTTGTTGCCTATGAACACGTTTTGTTAGATGAGAGATTGGCTGAAATGGGTAGACCATCTTGCTAATCAATACACACGACAGTGAATTTGCTGCTGCAATTTTCCGAGCTTAAAATGGGGAATAACGAATTGCGGGGGCAAAGGCTTTACAGCGAAAGTCAATTATGCTTGGATCTTCACGAATTTCCGCACTCCCATTAGGCATTACTCACACTCGGTTGAGTTTTATTTGAAGTAATCTTGTGTCTCGTTTCACCAGTGACGTCGATACATGTGACCTCAAAAGGCGGCTCAATCGGTAGAGCATTAAAACAATCAAGAATTTCTCAGCAAATGGTTTTCTAGTTTGGTGAAAGTGTTTGACGCAACACGAAACAGGTAATTCCCCAACACAGCCTAAGTGCAACCCGATAAGATTGATATTACCTCGATGGCTGCAAACTCAGACCAATGCTTAATTTGCAGCTTCAACTCAGTGAAGCCTCCCATGCGGCCAATCGGTATTGTCTTTGCAGCCTACAAGTCGCATTTCTATACAGTGTTCTCTTTTGGCCGAATGCCTTCAACGGTGTCGAATGTGATGGACTGCGCTATGAAAAAAAGAAGAAGAAGAAAAAAAAAACTATGAAAGGAAACCAAGCGGAGAGGGAAAAATCGTGCCTCGGGCATCAGTCACGAAGACACGTGACTTCATCGATCTGGTATCGAAGGAAGAAGATCTTGAGCGGACGATTTCAACCAAAACGGTCGCCCTGGTTATCTCTTTGGGCTTCTATACCGCAGTATGGTATGCCATTGATCAAGAATTGAGTAATCAGCTAATTTCCTAAAATATCCCATCCCTGTCATCCGAACTGCACAATACTCCCATAATTATAATTCTTGTCAAGAACATTATAATTCTATTTATTTTATCTTACCGGGTTGGGGTCGGGTGGCTGACATGCTAGCCCCCGTTCTCATTCGTAACCATAACGTTAATCTCAGCAGCAACGGTCATGCTATTTGTAAGACGACCTTTTCTAGGTAGGACACATGCAGCCACTTTACACTGTACCTTTACAATGAGCCTCAAGATTAGGGATTGGGATTTCAAGGAAGCTGTGCCCCAATTGCCTTGCTCACTTCATGATAAGCTCACATCTTATTCCCGAACCGGGTGGACATGGGCCAAAGATCTGGCACAATGAGACCAAAACCGGAAATATTATGAAAGTTCAAATCGCACGATACTAATAGCCAGGCATCCAATAACGTTTACAGGGAGATAGCTATCTTGCATTTCGTCAATTGGCTCACACGGATTACCGTATATATGACCTCTGTTACCCTTCCCTCACATCAGAATTGCCCAAGAAAAAATATTCTATATTTCTTCCATGTATCACATAAAAAACGGATTTGGGGTAGTAAAAATGCCTCCTACAGCATATACCGCGTAGAAATGACAGAATCCGGTGTAAAAAAAACATGACACCTGCAGCAAATCAGAACCCTCAGTTTTACGAATGGCAACTTATTCATAAAACAAGTTATGTTTTGTTTGTTTGTACAAAACCTGAATACGACACAATTCTCTCTCACACAAGTGGTTGATGCTGAAATTGTAGAAGGGCCGGGAAGTGAAGGACATGACCGTCTAAGTGTGAACCAATATTGGACCAGTTATAAGCCTACTCGATTTATTAGCATAGCTGAAGGAGACTTTTACACAACTTAATATCTGGTTTGCTATTGGTTAGCATATAAAATGGAAACATAACAGCGAGGACCATTGAAGTATAAAGAAGTAACTTTTAACGATGGCATTATTACATGATGCATGTAGCAAAAGTTTAAGTTCCTTAAATCACAATTAGGAAGTTTAAAAAATATAAAGTCGAAGTGAAGCTAAGGATGTTTGCATTAATTGTGTGGTCAAGAGTAATTACGTGATCATTGACCCCTTCACCTTGACCCTTCTGCTGCCCCGAGCTGAGGTCACGACCTCCTGGCTCGGTACTTTGTTGTGAAGAACCCGTTACGCGAACACGTGTGTCTCCGATGCCACCGAACCGCTAAGCCAAGTATGTATCTGTTTGATGTGTAATTACCATCCTGACTACAAGTGGTGTCAGAAAAATTGACGAACCTATGCCATTGTCACCGTCACATCCTTTGTTGACAGTTGAGCTAATTAGAATTTACTGCCTCATCTCCTCGGTATCTTTTGGGTTTTAAATTGTATGTCAATTCATATTGCTACAAGTGTGGTCGAGTATTAGTTCAGCCTGTTTGTTGCAATTAGAATTCTCGATATGCATCGCACATTCCTGCTAATTTTGTCATTCAGCATAATTTTTAGTTCAGTCTGTTCAGAAATCGATCGACTGTGAATTCGTTGCCTAACACCTTGTTGCGAATTCTATGCCTAACATTTTTTTTTCTAATTGCATGTTTTTCCTTTTTTGTTTGCGTTATTTTCGAGTCTCCCCTTCACTTTGTTCACGTGTGGTTGTTAATGTACGCTATTCGCCATTGTTGCTAGTGTGGAGAAGGGATAATTCGAGCATTATTTTGGTTGTCGCATTCGATGCATAAAAGTTCAACTCAGAGGCTTTAAATAGATCGAAGCTTTGCAAAGTTGCGACGCCGCATGTCGATTTCGTTTCATTCGGTGTCGCATGTCTGCTTTCTAGTTGGCGCATGTGCTTTGTTATTTAAGTTGGTCAGTGAGCACGCGTTAAATTTCTACGTATAATTGGCCTACGTTAAATTAAGATTTTCACTCTGCCCAACTTTCTGAAATGCATATTAAGTCTATCTAAGGTTATACGAAGCGTTTGATCTGGAGGAAAAAGAAAAGATGTATGGAAGGGATAATTATCACCCGTCTATTTTGAAGAAGGAAGTTGCGTTTGATCTGGAGGAAAAAGAGCAAAGGGAAATATCACCCGTCTGTTTTTAAGCAAGAATTTGCGTGTGATCTAGAAGAAATGGAGGAAAGAGAAAGGATGTATGGAAAGGATAAGTATCAGTACTATCACCTGTCTATGTTGAGGCGAAAAGTTGTGTTAGATCTGGAGGAAATGGAAAGGATGTACGGAAGGGATGAATATCACCCATCAATGTTGAGGCAGGAAGTTGTGCTTGATCTGGAGGAAATGGAAAGGATGTACGAAAGGGATGAATATCACCCGTCTATATTGAGGCAGGAAGTTGTGCTTGATCTGGAGGAAAGGAAAAGGATGTATGGAAGGGATGAATATCACCCGTCTATGTTGAGGCGAAAAGTTGTGTTAGATCTGGAGGAAATGGAAAGGATGTACGGAAGGGATGAATATCACCCGTCTATGTTGAGGCAGGAAGTTGTGTTTGATCTGGAGGAAAGGAAAAGGATGTACGGAAGGGATGAATATCACCCGTCTATGTTGAGGCAGTAAGTTGTGTTAGATCTGGAGGAAATGGAAAGGATGTACGGAAGGGATGAATATCACCCGTCTATGTTGAGGCAGGAAGTTGTGTTAGATCTGGAGGAAATGGAAAGGATGTACGGAATGGATGAATATCACCCGTCTATGTTGAGGCAGGAAGTTGTGTTTGATCTATCACCCGTCTATGTTGAGGCAGGAAGTTGTGTTTGATCTGGAGGAAATGGAAAGGATGTACGGAAGGGATGAATATCACCCGTCTATGTTGAGGCAGGAAGTTGTGTTTGATCTGGAGGAAAGGAAAAGGATGTACGGAAGGGATGAATATCAACCGTCTATGTTGAGGCAGGAAGTTGTGTTAGATCTGGAGGAAATGGAAAGGATGTACGGAAGGGATGAATATCACCCGTCTATGTTGAGGCAGGAAGTTGTGTTTGATCTGGAGGAAATGGAAAGGATGTACAGAAGGGATGAATATCACCCGTCTATGTTGAGGCAGGAAGTTGTGTTTGATCTGGAGGAAATGGAAAGGATGTACGGAAGGGATGAATATCACCCGTCTATGTTGAGGCAGGAAGTTGAGCGTGATCCAGAGGAGGTGGAAATGAAGGACAATGGATGGAAGAATAACACTTCAAATTGATTTTTAGGAAGAGGCAATTGATTTTGAGGGATCTTATAGTTGAGTGGCGCAATAACTATGTTGCGTATAATTGTTGGTCACCATGTACCTCATGTGAAGATATGCTCTGGAATATCCGTTTCCTGGAATCAATCGCACGTAATGTTAAGGAGGAGGTTATTCGTTTAGGATCTGAAGACGTGGATGTTGATCAAGATCTGATGCGACGTGAATTCGGGATCAGAGAATTCAATTCGGGTCACCTGCAAGAGTACCGCAAATGTCGAGACAAAAAGTGTGCTGCTATGGTCCATGATGATACTGCTCATGACGAACTTGCGGCTGATGAAGAGATTGCTTCCGTGAACAGCATCACAGATGGGGATGCGGCTGAACCCCAGGTCGCAGGCACGGTTCTGCAGGATCAGGATGATGCTCAAGATAGTGGTGTCCTTCTGCCTGTTACCTTGCCACTAACATCGTCGTCATCATCTTCGTCATCATTGCTCAGAGCGTCAGGTGAGGCTTGACTTGCTTAAAGGGAGAGAGAACTGGTTAAAAATGGACTTTGAGTCGTTATTTGATGCACCAAAAATGATTCCTATGCCTGGTCCACACAAGGAACGTCATCGCTAACGATTTCGCGGGAGATATATTGCTAATTAGGCTTGACGTCAGACGCTGTGATGAAACACCGAGTTCCCCATCTTTTTCAATGGGCCTCGTCATATCAGCGTGTCCTGCGACTAAACCCCTGGATATTTTTTTATTTTATTTTATTTTTTTTTTTTCGTAAATAGATAGAATAGTCATTTTGCCACCAGTCTGGCGCGAAAAATAAATATTGTTCGCTATTTTTCTTATTTAAACAAGCGATTTTCTAGGAAACCTACCATGGTTTCTCATCCTGAAACAGTAAAAAGGTCAGCCAAAGTGCACCACGCATGCTCAATATTGACGCTTTCAGTTCCCCAGCCCTTTAAGGAGGCTGCGAGAAAACTTGAGGAGAAACGACTATTAAAGGGATCGGGAACTGAATTTAAAGTGATGTTCTATTGACTCATAGCACCAATTGATAGCATTCCGTGCCAAGAACACCATGCCTGGATGCAAGCATAAGGAAATAATGCATTCCGAATGGTGCATCAAATAACGACTCAACGTCCATTTTTAACCAGTTCTCCCTCCCTTTAAGGGTTCGGGAAATTCTCCAAAGGCTTCGTGACAAGAAGAAGGAGTCGGCGAAAAGAACAAAAGCAGCTGCAGCGAAAAGTGAACGAATCAGCACAGTCAAGAGCGATGGGAGAGGTGACGAAGAAAATCATATCGTCCAAAGTTACCGGAAAAGTAAAGTGGTTTAACTTGAGGAGGGGATATGGTTTTATTAATACGAATGTCACGCAAGAAGATGTGTTTGTCCATCATAAAGCCATTGTGAAGAACAACCCTCACCAGTATTTACGCACCGTTGGTGATGGTGAGAAGGTGGATTTTGATGTAGTGAAGGCCGAGTGGGGCAACGAAGTAGCAAATGTCACTAGGCCCGAGGAAGAATCAGTTCAGGGCAGCAAGTATGCAGCTGATCGTCGCCACTTCCGTCCACGGCTCCCTGGTTTAGGGCAAGGCCTGCCAATGTGTGGAGCTCCCGGTCACAGAGGAATGGCCCGTGGTGGAGGAGAACGGTCCCCTGTGACTCAAGGAAGACGATTTTGCACATTGTGGAGGCCCGTCCTGTAGGCGACCATGTTGGTTCAATGGCCCTACAATGCGTGACAGGGGATCCTGCTATTGTGGACATGAGGGCCTGAGAGGACCTCCTATACACCAAGCTCAAGGACAGGATCATGGCCAAATGCAGCATCAACAGCAAGGAGGCCATTACTTCCCTCGCTACTTCCGTGATGAGCGCGGTGGCCGCATGAGTGGATATTTTCCTCATAAGCCAGCACCAAGGAGATTCAGATCACGATCTCTAGATCCAAGAACCAGAGACCCATCACCTGGTTGTTTAAACTAATTCGGGTCGCGTCAGTTGGCCTGGACGCGATCAAATGACACTGATTGGCCACCGCCATCCCATTCTCAGGGTTCTTTTGACTGTGTCAGGGGGTCAACTCTTTTGCCTGGTCCACCTGGTGCCCATTCGGCTATTAGTACCTCTGATTATCCCCAGGTGTGTCAGGCGGGTTGGCTACTTTGACCGGTCTACCTGGCGCCTCCAGGGGTCCCTCATGTGACTCTGGATCCTCTGACGGGTCGGGTGGGTCGGCTTCTTCGGCCAGTCTACCTGATCCTGAGATGATGCCATCAAGTTCTACACTTCCTAGCCATGATTTCTGCGGTATCTCAGTTGGGTTGGCTCCTTTAGCTGATCTGCTGTGTTCACCAGGGCAGGAGTCTTCTGGTTATTGTTCTCCCGGTGTGTCAGGTGGGTCGATTCCTTTTGCTTAATCCATGCAGATCAGGGAGAGGAGAACGGTGAGCCGGCCGAGCATCTTGTTGAACCACAGACAAAGTTGAAGCCAGTGAAGACCAAGAATTGGTATGCCAGCCAGCTGCAGAGAATCCTGCTGCTGCAGAAAAAGAGATACCTGTCTGCAGAGAAACACGCAGTCGACGTGAAGGCAGTTGCAAGTATTGAGTAAGACCAATGGCGCTTATAGCTGCATTGTAAAGAGTAGAACAAGCATCGGTTCTCCAATTCCCATAGTTAAATGTATCGATCAGTTCACTGGGATGACCGACAGGGGCATTCATTGCAGTAGCTTTTATTTTAATTAAGTTGGTTGTTGTGACGATCAGGAAAGATTGCACAATTCTAGTTAAGTCATTCATAAGGCGTTTTGTTCTGACTCCTGAGTGCAATCGTCTCTCGTCTGGTAGTCCACCACGACATCCGGGAGAGGTGGTCGCTGCTTGTTTAGTTAAGCCATTCACTTAGCTTTCTTTTAGCGGGTATAACCACTTTGCAGGCCCGCGTAACACGTAATCTCAATGTGATGATGGCCTTTCCCCCATCCATGACGTCCGTGGACCCAGGACCCTGTTCTTTTTGAGAGGGTAGAATGTTGTCCGGAGTGATCACGTGATCATTGACCCCGTCGATCGCCTTGACCCTTCTGCTGCCCCGAGTTGAGGTCACGACCCCCTGGCTCGGTGCTTAGTTGTGAAGAACCCGTCACGCGAACACGTGTGTCTCCGATGCCGCCGAACCGCTAAGCCAAGTATGTATCTGTTTGATGTGTAATTACTATCCGGACTACAATATGACCGATTGCGGTGGTAACTCTGCGAAGAGATGAAACGTTGAAAGTAAAGTACTAGGTTCTAGTTCATGTTTTATCAGTTATATAGTGCTTACATTAGCTTGCAACAAGCCTACAAGGTCTCCGAGAGTGAATCCGAACGGTAATAGAAGTGCAAACGGATATTTCTGGCACACTTGTGAGCTTAAACGCACAAGATTCAGTGTTCTTCCTCCCCATTGCGTATTATCATAATTATCAAAGGATTCGCATTTTTCTCTGTATGCACCTGATTTTGCAACAAAATGAAACGGAGGGTTTGGAACTGAAAGTAGAGTGATACGATCACCAATGGATACTTTATTATAACGTACAGTGTACACCAGATGACATAGTATCACTACAACAATGAGCTGGCAATCGGGTACAGAGATCTATACCGAAGCGAAATTGAAATATGGTCCCTCGGGTCGCCATGGCAACCGAGTGCCATCGCTCAGCCTAATCCTCTTTTCCCCTTTCTGATCTAGATCGGTGATTTGCTGAGGATCGCAAACAAATAATTCAAACTGTAGAAAGATAACAAATCAATTTTGTTGATCTCCGATGCTCTTTTGTCACGTAAGTAAGGTGTGCTTCTGCCATGTAACAACCCTTCACTTTTTTTACAAAGACTGTTGCATCTCTCGCCTCTGACTGATTGCCTCTCCATTACATAATGATACAAAGCGGGTTCTTGGTTGAAATGATGAGGCTTAGATAATCCTCACCATTTCAACCAAGAATCCGCGTGGTCAAACTATCGAAATATTGCTTGTTCGATAATGTCATATCTTGATAGGTTATAAACGTGCAAATTAATGAAACTATTTAAGAAAATGAATAAGCGCGAGTGGTATGAAAGATGATGAATTACGAAGGAATGGGGGGGGGGCACCAGATAGCTCAGTGGGTTAAACCGCTGACAACAATCCAGTGCCGACCGTGGGGGTCGAGGTCCCGAGTTTGAGACCCGCACAGGCCACGGGCGTTATGATTGTGAATTATAATTGTAATCCGTTATAATTGTAATTCTTCGGTGACTCTGCAGTGCTGCCCAACTGTGTAACAAGGCCGGGCGTTGTGTACTACTGTCTATGGTGGTATGCAGGATAAAGAACCCTTGGGATTTATCGATAAGAGTAGGGGAAACACCGGTCCCGGCCCGGTTCTGGCGCCCGTATCATCCGATCGGATTGGGTGGAGCCGTAAAACCCCATCAATCACTCACTCACTCACTCACTCACTCACTCATTACGAAGGAACGGATTTAAATGGGGAACATATAATGTCCGGAAGAGAATGAAATGTGTATGGAACGAAGTTTATAATTTTTAGGCCAAAGAGGAAAGGTGAACGGCCGAGAAGACGGGTGAGTCACGTGTACTCGTATAGGGCACACAAAGCACATCTCTGCGTATTATATGGCTTCCCATATATGTATGTGGCACTTGTTTAATATGTTTATACCTGGCAAGCGAGCATTAGGCGTCGAAGCGAACAGCACGAAATATTACGTGACCATAAGAAATGCGAAGAAGATCCTCTTGCAATATATCGAAAATCCATCGCCCATGCGCCAGACGGTGCAATATGGGATAAATGTTGTCCTTATTTGACCTCGATTGGTTGATTGAGGTAAGATTAGAATCTGCTTCCTCCACGACTTCCTCCACGGCTCAGTGATAAAAAGAATGTCAATCGCCTGTTTTCAATTTCAGGCCCACTGACTAATCACGGAAAGTGTGCATGTCAGTTTCGTCTCAGTAAAGTACTCAACCGTCAGTTCCTGATCGCCTATGCTGCTCTATGTGCTAGTATTCCATGATCTACACCACAACTGAAAATAAGGTAGTCGGTCCACAATCCTTTCTCTCTTCTCTAGATACATCTTTGATCTAAAATAGGGATTGAAGGATCAACAATATCATTCACAGAAAAGACAACAGGATATTTTGGGTTTACATTAGTGTATTCAGTGATATTTTCATTGCTCATATTCATTGCTGTGTTTTTCAATCAAAACTGACGCAAAAAAAAAAAAAGAAAAAAAAAATCTTAAGAGCCACATGTTGCGGATTGCCTGGATAATACTTTTCGCCGTTTGGAATACACCTTTTGCTCTTTATTTCCTTTGAAAGATTTATCTGATGAGGCGCACATGTTGGTGCTTGACAATGTTCCTACATACTGCTGTATATTTGGCGCGGTGCACTTAGGTCAAGTCGGAACTAGGTAATTCGGTCACAATGTTGAACACCGGTTCTGCTCAATGGCGGCAACTGTTTGAGAACGATGTCCAACGATCAATACAGTGACCTGCAGTTCCTTTGAAGTCAGTATATAATTGTGCATCGTGGGATGCTATGAACGTGATCCTTAGGCTGATCGATTGCCCAGAATTAGATTATGCTTAAGATTGTTAGTGTGGATTCTTAGAGATGCTATTGATGGTTATGCATTCGTGACTGAAAATCACAGTTCTGAACAAGTTTGTACTTCATGATGAGCAAGGCAAACATAAATTGATACAGTCCATTATGAATGTTTTGAAACTGTAGTTATGATCATCATCATATATAAAATGAATTATTATATTAATTAAAGCCGATGGCACACAATTCCACATTGTTCATCAAAGATCGGCCTCAGAACAGCAGTATTTAATGTTTATGAAATGACCTCCTAAGAGCCCTTTCCTGGCTTCTTCAGTTCTTCTGTGTTGACATTCGTCACAGATTAGCCCAGGATATTGCATCATCCCAGCGAATGAGGCTGAAATGGGAAATGCAATCTCACGAAATGATTGTGGGTTACTGACCGCTGCAAAGTGAACTGATTTTCTCAAATTCAAAATGGAAAATTTAGCGATACAAACAGTGTAAAAGAGATTTCATCAGTGAATCCAGTACGTTTAATTATCAAAAATTAAAAAACCCCAGCTAAATCGTGTATCAACATCGATAAATGGAAAGTGGGTCTGTGGGTCTTGATTACCCTCAAGGGTAGTCAAATTTAATACAGATATATTTCTCTAAAGTTTCTACCCACTGTTTGGCCAAACTGTGGGTTATTGCAAAGCTATATTTATTAGAATAACGGGAGCACCCTTGTACAAAGTCAACATTGCAATCCCTTGGTTCAAATGATCCACAAATTCTTGAGTCTCATCTTCATGTATTTCAATTTCTCATACCTCAGCACCGTTCCATGTAAATGTAATTACAATACAATCATAATAATTGAGGATGCATGAGCTATGTGATGATGCTCGAGCAGGGAAATCTTCGCCTCTACTTTGGCAACCTCATTCCCACAATGCATGCATTGCATAATGTCCCACCCATGTTGTCTCAAGCCACATAATTATGGTATCATGGTATGGTGTGTGTGTTTACCTTACTCTGCAAGTTATGGTGCTGTGATTAGGTTTACCTAATGCACTTCCCTCACACACTGTTGCTTTGTTGCCTCTTAGTGGGGATTAATGTAGTCAGTCGTGTGGCTGCTAAGGGTGATATTATGCTTAGAGAGGGACGTATTATACTGCCAGATACAATAACACTAGAGGATTATTATTATTTTTCTGTCAGAAGCATTAGAATTGAGGTCAATGGAGGGTAAACCCTAACACCCAGTGCCCAGACGGTAGGGTTATCACATAGAACTCCTAAAGGGTCCAGCAACAAGAACAAGGGAGAGATGGGAATTTCATTGGGGTGACTGGGTCACATCGCCGGTTTGCACAAAGGGAGTCTTATATTATAGTAGTACATGTATATTATATCCGTCCACTACACTGAAGTCGATATTTCTTTTGTTCTCATTCCATTTAATTGGTTTGGACGTAGAAAAAAGCAAACCGTCAGCAGCTTTCACAACACTTAACCCGATAACCCCACTTCACAAGGATTTCGCGTTGCAAACACTTTTTCATTGTTTGAGTGCAGAGATTTCTCAAAGGGACACAAAACTCTCCTCACACGACTGGCAATTGTCACGAAAGGGGAGGATAAGGAAAGGCGTTCATTTTATCAGTCGAGTGACTCACGACTCGCATAAAGAAACAAAATACTTGAAGTTTGTTTTTTATGACTCGCGTGTTAGATCTGAACTTGGCGTTAAATCAAATCGATATTCCTGAAAGTGATGACTAAGTACCCCGGATGTTATAATGTACTAACAACTCTGTGACTCTACGGCTAATTCCGCAAGGACAAAATTAATAATAGGCTTTCTGATCTAAGAATTCATACCTATAGAGATAGGTGGGACATCGCATTATATTGAATTCACGAATATTGCTAAGAATTTTTTTTAATAAAAAGCATGATAGCGTTTCACAGGACAATAATTATATGTAAACTGCAGTGCGTGTTCATTCTTGTATTGATAAGACACAAGAGGCAAATGTTGAACGATCTGCGTTTCCATACGCAACGCCGCAACATTAGCAACAAGAGCCATGCTTTACCAGGCAGCCTCGGTGGGCAGATCGGTTATCTAAGCGGCATCAGAGGAAGAGCACTTTGATCCCAAAAGCCATTCATCAAATTCAGCCGTGAGCAGAAAACAATTATTATCTTTAGCGCTCATTTCATGTGCAAAATTGCCGTCAGATGCTAAATTGTCGAATTTCCAGTATTGTCGAATTATAATACACTTTACATTGCTGACCACATAACCTTTGTATGATATATGCATAATCATTTATTATAAACGGAACACTATGTGTAATTGTATATCCAAACAAAAATACACTGAGTATTTTATTTCGAACAGTTAATTGTCACATGGCAATCGAGGGAACATTTTCTTGTCGTTTATCTGGCGAATTATGCTCAAGTATAAGAATGATATAAGTCGCATTGATAACGTTTATAAGCACGGCTTCCTTCAACACTTTTTCTTAAGTCATGGTTGTATTACGAAAATTACCTCTACTATCTGGATTGTATCAAAATTATACAAACCGGTTGTTATTCTACTTGCTCTCAGCATCTACGAGTATTGTATATAACATTGAATAACTTATCGTTGATATAATTATCTGTTGAATTAATCCTAAAGACAACCTTATTTTGCTACATAGAAATAATATGTTGATAGAATTAAACGCTCATCGAGGGAAAGAAATCCTTACAGCAGCAAAATAACACAGTTCCCCTACAGCAACGAACACATGCTACTATAATTATAATAACGCGTTTGTGATAAAAGGAATCCAATATGTACTTGCTACCGCCAGACGGAAGACAGAATGCAATACATTCCAGCGAGAATTCTTCTTTGTTATCGTCACAAAGGATAGCGAGGAAATGAGATCGCAAGCGTTGGTAAGAAGACACTTATACAACACTGCTAGTGCCACAGTGTCTTATATGATATCGTACTTCTTCTTCATCCATTCAACCAAGGTTCGAAGGTTGGCAACTATTCACAGACCCACCATAAAGATTGCATGGGGAGGCTGATACGTAATTGGAGTGTACTGATCGATCGACCTCATCAACGCAGTCGTATTATGAAGATCGACCTCATCAACGCAGTCGTATTATGAAGATCGACCTCATCAACGCAGTCGTATTATGAAGATCGACCTCATCAACGCAGTCGTATTATGGAGATCGACCTCATCAACGCAGTCGTATTATGGAGATCTTATCTCGTGTCTGACACACACATACATACTTATTTTTGGAGCTGGCTGCTTTTATTTTATAAAGAGTTGTTGAACAAACCTGATCCAATATGCTCATTACATTATCACACTGCAATATATATAACAGACCAAATGGACACGATCTGTCAGTGAAATTGACATATGACATATGGCGTACTTAGCTATGCCCTCTCAAATTAAACGCGCATCGAGGGAAAGAAATCCTTACAGCAGGAAAAGAACACAGTTCCCCTACAGCAACGAACACGTGCTACTATAATTATAATTATATGTAATTGTACATACACAATTATCTATACACATGTTCATATAATTATAGATGAAACACATATGCTTGTCTACCAAGGCATCGCTTCATTTTATACTCCGCAAATTTAGTTATTGTCCCGTCGCTTTTAGAATTAATGCTGAGTCAAATCTACCTGAGCGCAACTTATGAAACCGATCTTTCGAATAGTAAATAATGAACGCCAACTCCCAACTTGAGTTAATATGTGCAGGAATGGGATTTTTTATCGACTGGCCTGGTCTTGCCCGTGGGAGTACTTAGCCTTGATGTCTGGAGAATATCAGCTGGCATTGCTTCAGTGCATCCGCTTTCAAATCGTGATTCGTGCGACATCATCACTCGACAATAACAAGTCGACATATATCATCCCTCAGCTGAATTAGACGCACTTAAGGGGTATTTTTATGCCGTGCATAAAATATTGATGGTGTTCTCCATTGACGTAGTAGTAAATATAGACCTAGAATCCCGGCATCACAGTCGAGCGTATCTGTGAATAGGCGAAAAGGTCGTGAAGAGGCATGTTTCTTTGCTCCAGTCTTCCATTACGCGATATTTCTGGAAGAGGCGAGGTAGAGAGGCGAGATGAGAAGTTACTCAACAATCCAACTCATCAGGATGACTTCATCTACTAAGACAGTGGAATAATGATTATCTGTCAGCAAACGCAAGCGCACTAGCGCTGCATGCCACCGTGATTTCAAGACTCGCCATAGTGGCTTCCTCTTCGCTAATCCAAAATGCCAAATACGTCGGCTACAGATGTCGCAAAGTAGTGCCTCGCGAATTCTAACAATAACTCCTAAACGTGACCACATAACACCTGTTCTAGCGTCACTGCATTGGCTCTCAGTGGAGAAACGGATCCAGTTCAAAGTTTTGCGCAACATTCACAATGCTTTGCACTCGGAGTCAGCTCCAGAAAGAATTTTTGCGAGCCCTGAGATCGTTCGACGATGGTTTTATGCTGAATACACATCCTTCAAAAATATGTACGAGGCACGGTCGATGGTGTGTCCTTCACACACCATAGGCCGTGCCCCGTACATATGGAATTCGCTACTATGTCTTGGTATCATTAATCATTATCGTATCTTTGGGGTTCTCATCGGACTAAACCTCTCCTTCGGCATTTACTATGACGTGTGAGACGAAGATTAAGATGTATAATTTTGACTGACACATACTAGTAATATGTAGACTTGGCAATCTGTCAGTGTCAGTATATTACCATTACAAAAACGCATAAAACACAACATAAAAACAGATAAACCCTGTATATGTTGTGTGAGTTTTCCTGCTCGGAAAAAAAAATCATACTCTGTGCATGTAGTTCTTCCCCAGATATATCTAAGATGGATAATTTAAATGTCATTACAGAAAAGCAAGACGGCAGCAGTGGCAATATATACATATAAATGCATGGTTATCATGATATTACAAAACCCAGTGTCGTAAGTTAATGAAAGAGGGCTCCATATGCCTCTCCTTCTATGTTAATCAACCTGGTTGACCGCAAATGAACAATAGAGTCTGGAGATGCATCTCCCTGTCAAACCAAAGCCTTTAATCAGCCGGCCTGCTTTCATGTCCCTTGGCTGCAACGCCACTTTGAATTACTGTCATTCGAGCCGAGCATAAAAGAATCTTGATTTGGATTGCGTGAAAAGGTTCAATTATTGCGGCGGCACAAGAATTGGTGACATTTTTGTGTGTCGTGCAGAGCAAATGAAAAACTACTCGTAAAATGGGTATAAGGATGGCTATTATGTTAGTCTGATTGGTTTTCTGGGACCTCTTGACCGGCTCTTCCAGGTCATCAAATCCAATTATTGATACCACGAAAATATTGGTTATCAATCGTGTTATTGAAAGGAATGAAAAATTAACCCACTTTCGGCTCCATTATCGGAACGGCAAGCCTGTGTTATAGAGAGGCGACCATGCTAGTAAGCACGGTTCATTGTGCCGATATCATCTTAAATATCGTCCTACATATCAGCACTTGTAACGATCACTTCGCAATTATAGATGAAAGTATCAAGTTGTTATACTCCATATTATGAGATGTCCAAAAAAGGATGGCTATTTGAACCATCGACCTTCAACTCAGTAGTAGGGATGCACGAACAGTAAAATTCACCGAATACCGGATACCGGATACCAGGGAGCTGATTTATTTTACAATTGTGGATGTGAGCATTTACACGGAACAGTGTGTGATCTGACACCAAATATGTCAATTATGAAAATACTGGCCTTTATTGTATCTACACATTGATATAATTTGATTTCAAAATTGGACATTCACATTTTTTCGACTCTCCGTTGCCATGGCGACGCACGTGCTGACATTGAGTAAATGACAAAAGTGAGCATAATCCTTTATTTTTCATTCTGAGTTCATTATGGTTTGAATTGTTTTCCTCGTTGTTTCGTTTCCTTCCTGTTCAGGTCTCCGACTGATTTCTTGTTTTCTGACTGCATGAACTTGAAAATATCGTTGACGTTTTATGTTCCAGAACAACAGTGGGAATGAAACATAAATTTTTCTGAGTGAAATGATATCAAAAGCGATATAATTATAACTCGAGAATGCAGAACTGTGCATTAACTATCTTTAATGTCATGTATCATCTAAAATATTGATCTGACACCAAATAATTATGTCAATTATAAAAATACTGGCTTATATTAGATCTACACATTAATGTAATTGATTTCAAAACTGACCATTATGAAGCAAGATATATGCTAAATTAGGTTATGACCATAATTGGATATTCACAGATTGTCACAATAAAAAGTGCGTTGTGTTTAATTAGCTGTAATAAATCTCATGGCGCAATGGATTTGTAATAAAGTCGATAGACATTGTGGCTATGCAGATCTTTTTTTTTTTCTGGTGGTGGTGGTGGTAGGGGGGTGTGGTCTTATAGCAACTAAGGCTTATGTGGTCCGAGAAGGTAAGCGTCTTACCAAAGGACACAAGTTTGGTGGCTGGCTTCGAACCTCCAGTGGCCAGCGCCAAACCCTTTTGAGGCGAGCACGCTAACCACTCGGCCACCACCTCTCCTAAATATATCTTTTACCCAACTGTCAGAATCCTCTACTAAATAAGCGGAAGAGCCGGGCTCATTCAGTCAAGATTGATAACATATAGGCCTACCTCAGTTTATACGAAAAGTCGTAAACTCGGTTACATCTTGTGGAATTAGCCTATTTTATAATAGCATATTTCCTAATACATACCAGCGCCGTTACTTAGTTATCTATACATAGATTGGTAGCGGTTGAGCCTCGGTTGTGGCATGGGAATTTCAACAAGAAACCAAGCACCAGAGCGCATTTTTCTCGGCAGAACGCGAATTACCTTGCAGCCTGGCAGGGTTCCATAAATTCAGAAACATTTAGGAACACTTGGTCAAAGATAAAGGATACAAAGTGAAGTACTTAGACAGCACAGGAAACGCCATCATGTTAACGAGGCAGGAAGTGGCATTTTCATATGTTGTTGAGGTTTCTTCTGTTTTCCTGTTCGCAGAATGTCTATTTTGTATGATGTACGTCCGTAAGAAATGACCCTGACAAATGACACGTGTCGCATGGATAGCGAATTATTGTCAGAATGAACATCAATCTTGCATTATGAGGTAGCATTCCTTCGACAAACCGCTACTCTTGAATTTATTATAAGTACAAACTGCCAGAGGTATGTACGAGTGTTGTTCGAACAGTTCTCGATCTAACCTAAAACGCGCAGTACTAGGGACGTGAAATTTGGAGGTTAGATAGAGTAACTATCCACAAAATCACACGTAGCTTTGTTATTTCCCTGTCATACTAGTAACCAGTTCCTGATTGAGTGCACTTCTACCGACATCACTGTCAAAGCCTTATTTCAGAAATATTTGTCCATGATTAATAGTCTAAAATGGGTTTTAAATTAGCGCGTAAATCACGAGTCTGGAACATTTTTACGAAATGCCGACCCATGCACACATGCCATGGAAGTGCTCGAAGTAATATTTTCCAGGATTCAAGGATTAGTTGAGCAAGATAATCAATAGCGTACCGCAAATGCTATCAAAAGGACTAATGTGGACTTGATCGAGCGCCATGTTTGGTGTTGCCTCAAGTATATAATTATTCAATTATTAAATCATTCGTAGATCGACGCGTTTTTATTTTATTTTATTTTTTTTGCACTTAGGTATATGCTAAATGAAGTCTATCTATTTATCTACTATCAGCAGCATTCAAACACAGCCCTCTCTCATCTGCTATCAAGGAAGCAAGCTTTCATATAAATCTCTTTAGAGACACTGATTTGTCAATTACAGCCACGTAATGATGCAATATCGCTTCCTGGTGAAGTAACGAGTACACGTGGTGACTACCAAAGGACCATAATTGCCACCATTTGAATTGTATCAGATACTCCCGACTTCATTAATTCCATACACAAACTAATAACACTATGCATGCATTTGCACTCATATAATAATTATGCCTTGCAATGTGGTCAATGTGGTGAACGTCACACGCTCTTGAGTTCAGTGCAGCATGAGTAGTGGTGGACGTGATTGATAATGATGAAACGTATTATGCGGATGCTTGCTTTAGCCCCAGTGTCTGGGTGTGAAAGCGGACGCTGGGGCTAAAGGTGTTGTGGTGATGATGATGAACAATGTTGCAGTCCAAATACCAAATAGACACATTGACTGAACCATAAATGAATCTTTCTAAACACGCTCGCCACATTGCTTTCCATAATGATTGATGGCGTGGATGTATGCAAATCATTGGATGCAGTCGTATGCGGAATCCATCATTCGGTCTATTATCCCTGCAATTGATTAAGGAGAATGCTTGGTTCTGACGGACCAAAGACTCGCGTAACAGCACAAATATAGTGAATGAAATCTGTATCAGTTTCCCACAATGCAACGCTGTTAATTTTGCTTCAGAAATAACGAGCAAATGACTTGGATACATCTTATGAAGCTTATCGGCTCTGAGCCAGCACCATTGAAGGAAGGCTCATGCATCACAGCTTGACAAGCAAAGCCAACAAACAACTGAAAATCCCAGAGAGCTAAGCACTCCACGTCGTGTCCGTGGTGTGCATTAGATAGCGCATCAAATGCCGCTCATCTGCACTTGAATGACACCGCACATTGCAAAGGGGCTTGACGTGAAGAAAAGCATCGTGATTGTTGACTGGGTCTGTCTACGACAGTAAATGATGGATGACCAATGATGCCCAGTGCGAGGCGGAAATTGACGACGGGTGCAAGTATAAATAGCACACTGTCGAATTGCAGAATCTCTGAAGCAATGAACACTTGAACAGTGCAGAATCCCATGTCAACAAATTCCTCTGTCTAGCGCAGCAATGATCACACGGCTAATCTTAAAAGATGTAAAATCTTTGGAGCTCAGTTGAATGCCAACGGAGCCAGGTGGAATTTGGGAGAACATACTGTATGCTGACGTGACCCTGTGCATGCTGAGACTGACACCCAATCACTCGAATGGGCTCACGTTCGGTCACGTGATGTTCCCAGATACCTCTATCCAGGGTTTGGTGACAGGTGTATTCAGCGGAGTCACTGCACCTCAGCACGTGGGTGGTACAGGGAACCTAACATGACCGATAGTCTGAAATATAGGTGGGTCGAACACAACACACGTAATCCGAGATAGAAGCAGTGATAGATATCATGTCTATGGCTCGCGACCAAACTTAAAAAAGGAACTGTGTTCATCAAATACTATGGGGTGTTACTTCTCAAGTAATGGTCTGTTTCTAATCGATCTTGGTCAGTTTCATACTATGCTTGTGATATGAATGCTTAACTGCGATACGATGAGCTGTACTGATGAATTTCGATCATATTAACTATCGAATAATAAACACTTTCAATATTGTCGACAGTTATGTGAAGAAGGGAGAGCAAGAAGGAAGGCAAGGGATGGGTCATTTCCCTCTTCTGGCTGTAATATATTCCGCACCTGACTGCAATGATTTCCTTTGCCAACGAAGACCGAATTGGCTGCTTACGATATCTGCCTCATGCAATTCTGGGGGATTATGTCGGATGCCCGCCTGCCACGCAGCCCATCCTGAGCAACGAATACTATTTGCGTGGGGTCGTCTAAGGTAACAGTGTTTCCGGTGGAATTTATGCCTCAGAGCAAAACAATATTCATAATATTAGTTTGATTGTATGAGTTAACCGTGCCAAGTGTGCATGATGTGCTTATTGAGTGATTCAAAGCCAACCGTGCAACTGTACTTGGTCAATATCAGTACTGCAGATTGCGGTGATCTTGCAATAAGGATAAACGTAATAACGATAAACGTAAAAGCAATTTTGAATCCATTACACCCAATTGCAGAGAACATTACACTTCTTGGATCGGTCGATTCAATTTATTTCATTACAACCTACGATTCGCTGAATATTATTTATATTCATGGTCTCATATGCTTATGACAATATGAACACAATTAACATCGAAACTCTGTCTTGACCTCAGAGAAATCGCATTACACAATCTCAGCAAATTCTGGAGCTGGCCTTGAGGTCTCCAAGAAACTAATCAGGCGAGGGCAAGGCGTCACGTGGTTTCCACACGCAAGCACTGACCACTGCAATGTCCACTCACTCTTTTATCTCATCGTTCCTGGTGAAACATAATGCCAAATGCCACAACAGTAGCTCTCTGCTCATTTAATCCTTGTTATAATAACCATTAACAATTAATATAATTAATTATAATTACATATGAGAATAAGAAGTTGTTCAATTTCGAAATAGTCAAGTATTGATAATAATTCACAGTCTCGCATTTTAATCAGTTCTATAATGCTATTGCAAGTGGAGCTGTCTCGGTGGTTTTGAGTTCTACTATTAAATCTATTGAGTTGGTTGCTGAGAGTGTTGGATGTTAGCAGAGTAGTTAGAGTTAGAGTTTATATATATCGCCCCCTGAGAGGACAGAGGACAGCAGTGAGATTGTCTAAAATCACAGAATCATCACACCAGGGGCACAAGACACAAATGCACCTATGTGGTGTGAGACATCGGGCGAGTGACAGATTGCAATGGAAATGCAAGCAGTCAAATTAGGACAACCTAATCCGCCCCTCGAGAATTTCATTACCGGACACACGTGTCAGCCGTTAGGACGCTATTTAAATTTTAATACCTCTGCCACTATTTGCAGAGGTCTCTTGGTGACTTGTGCCCGTGGCTCATTTCTGTCGCTATGATAACAGAGAGAATTTTGTGAACGGCAATAATAGACATTGAATCAGAGGTCATTTTGGCCGCTGAAGGATCAAATTGCGTGTGACTCATCGTAAGTGTGCAGCCCATGGCCAGCGATGGTCGTCACATCACACATTTTTCTTCATATTCGGCCATTCAGCATTCCTCGTAACATGCGCACTCATTTTTCATATCCGCGATAGCATACATAATGTGTCACTCGGGATGCCTGTCATTCCAAAATTCTGCTTTGCATATCACAAAAACGAGAAGATATCTGTTTTAGGCGGCCAATGTGTCGAGCGAAATCCATATGCAATTCCCCAGAATGTTAGAATGAAGGAGTCCCATGGTATTCCATTTTAGGGGCTTGTATTGGCTCAGTCCATCCTTTACATCTAGCAAATGGAAGCTGAGACAAGCTGTTCGTCTGGATGGAATGTTTTTCTTGCATCACGAGAAATTAGGAAAATGGCCAAATTAGCATATGACTTGTTTGGTCAGTCGGTCAGTATGCAATGGAATCAATGTAGGGACAGCGAAGACAGATGGCCAAGATAAATGAGACAGTTGTCACTGTATTAATTGTATTGAAGAGCTAAGTAGGTCACGCTATCAGATCAAAGGATCTCTCAGCCACCGACGAATGATTCTTCTACGATTGCTCTGGTGAGACAAAGAAGCCATTTCCCAAACCGCTTTCAATAACCAAAAAAAAAAACAAAAAAAAACATTTTTATGAGCGTACGCAAGTCTGACGCTGAACTCCACATAATAGGTCGATATTGGGTCAGAATTTGTAAATGGAAGTCAATAACTCATTGTTCATTTCAACGAAATTATAAAGTCTACTGTCTAAGAGGCCGCTGTCTCGAAAGCCCTAGCACAATATCAGAAGATATGTGGGACCTTCGAGCTGATGTTCAGACAAGCGGAGAGGACGAAGCGGGGTGTGGTGCGTGAGACAGTGAGGATTGCTTGTAATGACTCCAAAATGGCGCCCAAATCTCCCTTTGCGTTGCTCTGAAAAGGAAGGGGTGTTATGGTTTCCGCAATGTTGAACACAGTAACAAAATAATGTCTCTCATCTTATTGAGAGATAGAGTTAGGAAAAAAATGGGTCGAAGTGGGCTATAAATAATTCGCGCCTTTGTTCTATTACATGCCCCTTTCTTCATACCTGGGTTGAAAATGACCGATTACATAACATTTTTTTTTTCAAGATGAATTGCCAGCTCCCCGAATTGCCAGCTTCGAAACACGAGTCATTTGTCATGATCCTCTCTTAAGAATGTTCATTGCATCATGTATAATGTAATCTCCTGTTCAACGGAAAGATCCTTGATATACAACGGTGATGCAGCTTCCGATATGCTTCGTTGCGTACCACGGGGCATTATGCAATGTATCGTGAAGTTAACCTGAAGTTAATAATGCATTTTACTTCTTATCCTCAAACTAAACTTTGTCGACTCGAAGTCATCGAAGTTATTGACATGGCAATAAATTTTTCTATATGACTTTTTTGTGGAGTATACTTATGTAGAAATCAAGAAGTGATTAAGAAGCTTGAGAGCTCCATCAATTGCATGTTCGCCATGCAAGACATTGAAGTACCTCTTTAATGCCTCCGATTCAACTGAGAGCTGATAGATGTCGAGTGATGATGTCACATGAATCACGACGTGAAAGCAGACGCACTGAGGCAAAAACAGCTGATGTTCTCCAGGCATCAACCGTAAGACTGAGTACTTCCATGGAACAGATCGCAACCCTCCTTCCTGAAGGTATAATAATAATACACGTATGGACTGTGAAATTGTTGTGTTTGTCATTTTGAGCCCTTGATATTGAAGTAGATATCATACATTGTTCTATCACAATTAGGCATCTGCATTATGCGCCTAACACAAAGATATATAGTTAATAACAGAGGCATCAACACGTGGTAATATAATAAAATGCCCCTTTGCTTACAGTCAATAGATTCTGCATGGTCTCGAATTAGGTGTGCTAATAAAATGCAATGAGTGGCAAGTGAATCGACAAACAGAGTCAACTTTGATGACCATGAAAGCAAAACTGAATAGCATGGCGACCTACTATTTCATTCATATGGAGTACACATAATATTGCCAACAAGAAGGCTATGCCCTATAATTATTGTGCTTACGTCCAATGCAATCCAAGCCGACTGGAGTATTTGGTAATCATGAACCTACATTCATAAAGGTATATTTTATGAAGCTTTTTATGAAAATAAATATTATGGCCAATAAGACATAATGTATTCCATCACCATTCTACATGGTATCTGCTGTAAATAGAGCTGACAAGTGCAGGGCTCTTGCGAGTACAACAGCCAAAGTGGCGTTTTCCGGCTTGAGGTAAACTTTTCGTCCGAGTTGATGAGGTAGAATTTAATGCTTTGGTTTTCCAAATAGAACAGGGGATTGCCTAGAACTTATGTTACCCCTTAACGTGCATAAAATCCCGTTCTTTTGTTTCAGGGTTTGTCGGGCAGCAGAATTCCTGAACCCTGATTCTCTTGAAGTGTAAACAAAACTGAACAAAAATAGGGAACCGCATGGAACGTCGATGTTCACATCAGCAATTTTAAGAAATTCTGAATTCATAAATAGCATTATTACTATTAAAACTACGTTCGAGGGCGGGGAATTGCGTGATGACCGTCAGTCAAATTAGTAGGGGAAAATGAAATTCCTTCACCCAAGTCTCAGGCTCAATGATGAATAGCAAAGCTGTATATAGTATAAATGCCATGCGTTCATTTCGAATGACTGATCGAGTTCATTACGTCCATTCCCTTAATAAATCCACCCGCTGTACAATGTTGATTAAGATTAGAACCCTACGTGCTACTCTACTTGCTTCTCTTGGTCGTTCAGAAATATCCCACTTTCAAGTTGCAAACCGGATAAAGCAGACATTTGTTACAGCTTTAAGGTAAGTGAAACTTACAATAATCTTACTATTAATCGTTTGTGTCATCATTCTTGAAGCAATAGGATATATTTTCTGGCAGGTTATCAATGCATAAGATGTACACTCTGAGACACAGTTATGCATAGTCTTGGTCCTTAAAACTGCATCTTCAAAGTTCTCCTTTCGCCTCCACTTTGACGAGGAATTGCAGTCAACGACTGACAGTCTCTCTTGCTTAAGCACCGCACGTCACGACTATTGTCTATTTTAGATAGCACATCACATGCAGCTCATTTGCACTTGAATGATGCTTCACAAGAGCGCTTGACGTGAATAATGGGCTGCTGACAAGCGCTATATGCGTGGATCAGAATAGGAAATTATCATAGAAGAATTGCGTACTAGTAGCGAGCTGTTTTCTTAGTGACATTGGCCGCAGAATAATGGCGTGTTCTGCGTAGCAAGCTTCTGATATTGGCTGATAACCTTGTCAGTTGGGCTTTTGTCACCGGCCAATGAGCAGTGTTTTGAGATTTTAAAAGGCAGAAAGATAATTCCACTTTGGGTCTCAAGTGAACTCAACCGACTGTGAAGTGCTTATGCACTTTGTGTTCCCTGGTTAATTCTTGTGCGAAATATTGTCTTTTGTCCATTACCTTCTGTCCATCGAAGTACTGGGACGGGTAAACATTGTGAAATGTCGGTCATATCTCGGTTACAATTATGACAATTATTAGGATTCTGAAAAATACATGCTTTCAATGTTATGCAGCGATACTCTGTTCACAGGAGAGACTGACCATACGCTAAAGACTTCAGATCAGGTTGGTTTTAAATTCTTCGCTAAAAGGTCCCAGACGTATGCCAATCATGTGATGTGCAGCGTCAGGGGAGGATATTATATGGCACCCGAAGGGGCGAATATAAGGATGACATATTAAAGCAAAGAGGTGCCAGAATGACTCAAGGTTGGAGCCCTCTGTATTCTGCAACCGCAGTCTTATACAAGGGCTCAGATACTATTCAGTTGTAGATATATAGAGCACTTATAGCACCTATCTTGTTTTAGAATTGTATGCTGGACTGTGAGCAGATGGTTACTTAAATCGGATGAAATCTCATGGCACTTATATTTTGTTGAGTTTAGACAGCACGCATGAGGCATGATTGGGATTTATGGCTCCACCAAATCACAAATGACAATATTTGAGGATCATCAATGCATAATTTTGCATTTGTACGCATAAAAGAATCACTCATGACCATGTATAAATCCGCCGTATCCGAGCAATAGGTGATCATAATTCAGGATGATCCTCGTGTACATCTAGTGGAAATATAGGCCATATGGAAACTCATTGCCATACATCGTAATTCATTTGTTTCCCACGCCCATGATGCAATCAAAATAAACTTGTAAAAAGCACAAGCTCATTGAGGTTCTGCTGCATGCACGCCCCCGCTCCCGGACTGAGGGAGCAGCGGTTTTGTGAGCTGCACTCAGGAAAGAATTGCATTGCTACATGAATGATAAATGCCTTTACAGCGGAAAACAATGGATAATGCATGTACCTGCAAAGCAGATCAAAGATATAACGGGTGATGTACGCCTACTATACACAATTATCCTGACGACACCGTCGGTCACAAGATGGAGGGACCACTGATTCCGAGCTGTAGCAACATTGTATTCCACACATGGCTGTAACATATCGGTGTCAGTTACGTAGATAGCTGAGCAAAGCGATTATGAATAATGTGACTTCCAATGACGTAACACGATATGATGTAATGCATTTAAATAGCAGCACCTTGTGCCACAAGTCGGAGCGATCAAAACCTCCAATAAGTGTTTGTCCACCACAAAATACAATGCCATTTCCTTCAATTATCTGATGATGCATATGTCCACACATCGTGCCCGTCTGTGTTTTGATTATTTATTTAAAAAAATAATTATTTAATAAAATAATTCGTTTGATGCCTATGTCTATAAGGACCTCGACAGTGTATATTATGTAACATGGATCTCGCAGCGTGCGTCCTCAAAGCATAATGTCAGAGCAAGCCTTGTCGTTCCAAAAACGAGTGCAATTGTTGCAAAACAAAGATAAAAGGATTCACGGGAATTCTTCTGAAATATTAAAGAGTTTTTCTATGTTTTGTTGTCACCTGTTTTTGCCACCTCATTTCATCCCACGACCGCTGCATCGTCGTTGTCAAAGGCGTCAAATGCCACTGTGTGGTGTTTGAAGTAAGAAATGTCCCCACAACTGTCTTGAACCACATGGTAATATAATTATATAATATAATTGTGATACAGAAAAGCAATTCGTATCATATCTAAATAAACCGGTTTATTTGTTTACTAAATAGCAAGAATAGTCGCTGGAATAACAAGAAGGGAACAAAGAGAAGAATGGCAATTAGTTCTCGTCAGTGTAGGCCCGTCGAGGCCAGACTTTTAAGTGACCTCAAACACAATCAAAGGTGAATAGTTTCATGATTAATTTAGTGACCACCTAGGATTTTAAAATAGGTTTGATTTACATAGTTACTCTTGATCAGCACAAAGGTCTTCACTTGTGGGAAATCGTCCAATATGTGTATAATTAATTGTATGCAATTTGATATGTCGTGTTTATTCAATACGTACAGAGGCTATGGGGCTAAAAGTGTAAAATCACATTGATATACATTCACTACCTAAATACAAGAATCTGCCTTCAGTGGAGGGGGGGGGGGCACCGAATAGCTCAGTGGGTTAAACCGGCTGGCTGCAATCCTATGCCAACCGTGGGGGTCGAGGTCCCGGGTTCGAGACCCGATCAGGCCACGGCGTTATGATTGTGAATTACAATTGTGATTCTTCAGTGACTCTGCAGTGCTGCCCAACTGCGTAACAAGGCCGGACGCTGTGTACTACTGTCTATGGTGGTATGCAGGATAAAGAACCCTTGGGATTTATCGATAAGAGTAGGGGAAAACCCCGGTCCCAGGCCTTCTGTTCTGGCGCCTGTATCATCCGATTGGTTTGGGTGGAGCCGTAAAACCCCAATCACTCACTCACACTCACAGCCTCCAGTGGAAGTCCGATTGGCTGTCCGGGATATCCGCCTCTTGCCATTCACAAGGATTGTGTGGGATATCCGTCTGTCATGCAGTCAATCCGGGCGAATAAATTGGCTCGGCCACAGGGTTGTGCTGGGTAGAGCACTAGCTTTATCTCGCTCGAATCATGTGAGATTGAAATGTATGGCTGCCTCAGGGCTTCAATGGTGATACTGCTGCAGTTTGCAACTCGATGCAATGGAAGCCTTTAAATGATCTTTTGGATGGAGTCAATACTGGAATTGATTTTTATAGAAATCACCGACGATTGATGGAATCAGGGTTGACGTTCAGGATCCAGGGTACCCTGAATACAAATTCTGCACACGAAATGAGCGCTGAAGATAATAATTGCTCACGGCTGAATTTGATGAATGGCTGCAGATATATCAAGAAACCCTCAGCCTCTTCTGATGATGGTGAGATAGCTGATCTGCCTATTGGGGGTGCCTGGTACATTGTAAATCAATGGGCTTGGTGTTGATGTTGTATCGAAAGAGCACATTGCTTGGGACTAACATGAAAGTTCTTTCAGCTATGGCAACCAACCTCCGACGCAGTTCCGGGTTTAATTCTGATTAAATCGCACGCTGCATCCGCTCACACAAAATAATACATTCAATTATACTCAAAATCAATCAACAGGGTATAAAGGTTAAGTCAAGCCACACAATCACAGCACAAGTGAGGGTCAAATAAAGGCGCCTACTGCATTATTGTGTATTGCCTTTGCAACTAAATACAATGGAAGTGAAGGCCGCCAAATGAACCCAGTCATAATAATTATATGCTCAATTATAGGCTAAATGTGTTTTTCATGAAAGGAATTTTCTGAAATATTCTGAAATATGGTGCAATCTAAAAGAAACTCAATTTAACAGAGAAAATCTTGATACTAAAAAGAGGATAAATTTCATCTGTTAAATTGTAACATTGATCTACACTTCAGTTGGCAATGTAGTATCTTTTCGGAATTTTAACCAAACTCACTGTTTCATTCCCAGCCCACCCGATTCATATATCGGTAAACGTTAGAAACGGAAACAGACGTCGATCTGCACCCGTTAGGCTAACGTATCCGACCGATACACCGACACACGTGTGCCGTCGGGAGCTCTTAGCTAACTGCTCCCCATCATCCTGTACAGCATACATACATATATGGGCCGCGATGGCGCAGTGGTAGCGCGCTCGTCTAGCATGAAGAGGGTTCTGGGTTCGATTTGCATGGTTATTATTATGTATGCTGATTTCAGCATACATAATAACGCAAACATGGTATAGGATGATGGAGAGCAGTTAACAACCATGTTAATTGTTACGATGGATGGAGTCTGCTGATGGATTCTAGCTATGTGTACTTGTATATATATTGATGTGAGTTTTATCCAAACATTGTGTCGCTCCCCCGTTTCACTCCGATTATTGAATGTTTGACCTTCAATCCGAAGGTTGAGGATTTATTTCAATTACCTTAATATGGATGTATGATAAAAAGACCGAAGTATATTTTATCTCTGGTCAAGAATGGGAAACCTGTACTGCATGACGTATACAGACAGTCTCGCATTAGGTATATAGACCTATACAAATTCAGGAACGAAATTATTGTCATTATGATTATCATTGATTCACAATACATGTACTGTATAAATATTTTTTGTAATTGTTTTGCTGTTTTTAGTAAGATGCATGACTTGGTTACTGAATACTCACATACCGATGACAATAATATATTCGATCACGTTCCATTTTGTTTACAATGTATAAATTATTATGTCCTATTCAATCGACTGTGAAGTGCGAACTGAAAGGTGCGTTTGACCTTCAATTAAATGGAGTCATGCGTCGCCTATACATTTTGAAAATTATAAACGCTGTTTCGACGCTGAGCTGATCAAAAACGATTCAGCCTTTATATCATAAGATCTGCAATACATGTTTGACCGAAAGTGATCAACTGTGCCTCGAAAAAACCCCCCAAAAAACAACCACACCTTGGACTGGTATGATATTTGTTGATGGGCATACTAGAACATTTGGTTTTTAGAACAGGGTTTTTGAAGTCTCACCTTTAGGATAGTAAACTATAGATATCATGACAGACTTGTTAAATATTTCTGGCATTCACACAATATTTCATCAAAGACACCAGCAAGTGTTTTACTCTTAAACTTTACTGAGTTTTTCGGTTAAACGTATCAAATTGACAACTAAAGCTTTACGCTTTACTCATTTGTCAACCAAACTCGTGAATAAAAAAGGGCTTGCCACACCACAATAACTGCAGCTTCGATACTCCTAATGTATTGAAAACAGAATATGGTAACGTGCAGTGTTCGAAAACAGATAGTTATCCTTTGTTTGTATAGGTACTGCTGTCTATATATGTCAGGTAATTATTATTTTATGCTGGAATGATTAATTAGGGTGAATATTTCATGAATTTGACGTTATATCGGACATTAAGGTTGATCTTTGACTTTAAGTGAGTGTTTCTAGTCTCCGTTGGCATCTGAACGGTACGGCAGAATGTTCATTTAAAAATAACCTAAATTACAGAACATTGAAGCTTTAATATTATAGGTTTAATATTTTCACCTAAGATGGAAATACCCCAGGCAGGCTGAATGAAGAGATCATTCAAACCTTAAATATTATTCAGTTTGACCAATCAGTTTGAAAGAGCTCTAGGGGTTAATGTTCAAATAAAACTCACTATTACTCCTGAACTCACGTCTCAACTGAAATTTGGAAAACAATTATTTTAATTTTCAGTAGTTTTGTTGGGGGAACAAATTAATATTGAGTTAGGTAATTGTAGAAACTATGAAATACATATATCAAAAAGTATACATAAAGCGCAACTATTAATCTTCTTTACATCGGTCAGAAAAAGAATGATTGTAACAATGAATCAAAAGGCGCGGCACTGTGATCTATCATGTGAGATTTAGTTATGTTTATCTTGATGACTAAACAACTGTAGCTGCAGCGTGGTATAACAACACTCATCCCTGGTTTCTCTTTTTCACATATGTATCATAATGTTGGCGATTTCTGTTATTCGTTAGTTAACATGAATAAAATCATAACAGTATCCGCGTCATGGTGTCAGGGGTCTACAGCGGGTAATGTCCATCAGTGAATATGCCATGTCGGATGTCCTTTTTATGAATTTGCAGAATATACTTAATTGCCCAACCGTCGCAGCTGGCGGGACGATGCATTTAGCAGCAACCCCGGAGAAAAATCTGATCAGTAAATGTACAAGAATATATCACTCAATTAACCTCAAGAAAATATTTTATACACAGACAAGAAAAATTAATGCTAACCACTCACTGACTCAAGTCAGTCACTGTAAAAGTTATAAAGACCATTTGCAGATTACAGGCCGAGTTTGCAGCTGGTGCATTGTTATCAAGACTATATGTCATGCAACCTAATTAACTGCATTAGCAGAGGAGGGTGCAAGGTAGCTTCACAAGACGTAGCGTACGTAGTCTGGAGTATAGAAACTGATCCGCTACCTCTGGGGAGCTAGGTAGTAGGTGCAAGGGTTTGCATGGGTCCACCTCGAGTTCATTAATTCTTTCATATTATAACCCACCTCGAATGTCCGTACGTGGTGGATATAATGCACGCGAGAGACGAGGCTTCACCGCCAAGCCCAGTGATTGAATGAAGCAACAACATCAATTCGTCGCCAATTCTGAAAAAAAAAGTCATGGAAGCTTGTGAGACGTCAGGACGGAAATTCGAAGAATATGTGTTTTAGTTTCATTTCAATGTCAAGGTTGAATCTACTGAAGGATTTTTTTCCATCAAACCAAGAAGCGCAGATTATCTGAGCAAATTAAAAATATAATTATCACAACGGCAAAATTTGAATTATCCTCAAGAGCAGATATGCGTTATGACACTCAAATAAAATGCAATACCCATCCTGTCCGTCGATTGAAGCCGACCAGAGGTCCTTTTTTTCATCCATTTTTAATGTATAGGAAGGCAAATAATAATGTGAACTACGCGCATATAAAAACCAAATGGTGTTGATGTGTATGTGCACATTTAAAGGTCGAGAATACGTCGCGATGGGTGGCCCGTTAGCCAACAAATCCCGACGGCCCATGTGTGTCTGTGTATCGGTCGGATGCCGTTAGCCTAACGGGTGCAGATCGACGTCTGTTTCCGTTTTCTAACGGGTACAGATATAAGAATCGGGTGCCCGGCCATATATTGACATTGATCAGCAGGCAGAAAAAGATTATAAAGATATTTATCCACAAGAGGCATTATCGCCCCCCGCAAAAAAAAAAAAAAAAAAAAAAAAAAAAAAAAAATGAGGAATAATGAATCATGATAATTATGATTACTTGAGTAACGTCGTTAATAAACTTGTTTGACTTGCAAATTTGTCTTCATAAGTTCGGAAAACCTTTGAATTATTTTGCATGATGTGCGTACAGCAATTCATTAAATAATAAAAAATAAGAATCATACAGTTTTAAAAATAATTGTACTCATTGTGCACTCAAATAATATAATATAGTGTTCGCAAGCCAGGAGCAGCCCGAAGTGGGGCCAAGTGTTGTGGGAGCCGTCTTGCGTTCTCCTGCGGTCCTAACAAATCAAATGGTATGAGACCCAAACAAATATTGACTTTCGTCTCAAGGACCTTCCTCTTGCCAAACTCCTCAGCCTCCGGCCAATGAAGTAATGTGCATTGTGCGTGTGTATTGAGCCACTCAGCTTTGGGCAATTATGTTTTGGAACTGTTTGACCTGAAAGGGATAAAAAAAAAATATTGTTATTGCCAAATCAAAATGGGTGTTGCCAGCATTGCCTCACTCGAATATCAATGTTAGCACACTAAGTAATACATTGGAAAATGAGTCATTTCATGAAGAGGTTTGCCCCAACTAAAAGACTTGCATGGGCGGATAAAAGACTTCATAGAGTACACGAAATGTCAGTCACCTGAATAAAAGATATCCCATTGATGGCGTTGTCAGATCTTACCTCGTAATCATTTGAGCACATCTTAACCCATGGTTTCCAGCACCCAACTCACACTATTACCAGATATCTAGGACAGGGACTACACCTCATATTAGCAAGAAGGAACACAATATCCATCGATCGTGCTAGAAAATAGTGAATGATATAATTAAAATTAGGAAAAATGTTTTAAATAAATGAAACATCAAGGGCATGCTCGAATTGTGAAACGGAACCCGAGAAATACCCAAGTGCTAGTACAGGTGTGTATATAGGTTGGGACACAATGGTTCTATGGGCATGATAAGAACACTCACTTCTGAAATTAATTAAGCACGCCTCTCACTCAGCATTATAGATCATGGTTCACCTGCAGCGCCCACACGACTGCATTTTGGGAACTAAATTTTAAGGGATGTTCTATTGCCAAGAACACCATGCCTAGATGCATTCCGAATATCGGGGTTAGCATTGCGCCTATGGGAGAATATGGCTTCCATTGCGGTGTATATTTATTATTATCATTTTTTTTTTTTTTTTTTTTTTTTTTTTTACTACACAAATATGATCTCATATATCAATATATACATGTATTGTATTTTGTGTGAAATAAATGATGAATGAATAGGAGGTAAACGTCAAATAATGGCTTGCTTTGAATCGTCCCGTTCCCCTCGTGAAGCTATCAATTTCAGCCAATCAGAGCAGACCAAAAACAGGAAACACGTGTAGTACAAAAACAACACGTGTGCTGCGAGCGAGCAAGATGACAGCGATTCACATGAAAACATGAAAACAAAGCGATGAAATTGGCTAAGTATTGCCTAAAATGCATTTTGACAAAAAAAACATACAAATATGTATTCTGAAAAATCAAATTTCCTTTGAACACTCGACAGCAAACAACTAACTCAACACAAAAAGTTGCAAAAATTCATTAAATTTATAATAATCATCAATTTATGCAATTAAATGCTTTAATTACTGCTATGACCTTGACCTTAGTGCAACTTCATTCAAACTCATAATTTCTTAACATGTTTATACTAGCAATATACTACACGTTAGTTTTGGTGTGCCGTAAAACACCAATTTCCTACTAGCAATATACTCTGCAAATTTCAATGTCACAACCTGCTTAACAACTGAGATATTTGCATTTTGAAAAATCTCAATTACTATTATGCAAGAATAATCAAGAAAGGTGCATCTGAGAGCAGCAATAGCGCCATGCACTGTTGTACATATCAATGCGCTGGATCGATTGATGCATGTTGCAAGATCCTAGCTCAATTAATGAATGATCTAGAAGCGATCCATTTTGAAATTTTGAAAAACTGCTGTGACCTTGACCTTTGTTATGTTTCAATTAAGTGCAAATGGAATTTAGTACATTGTACAGTGTACTTCATGCATGGTACCAGTCTACAAGCATTTTACTTGTGATTTACTCAATTTGGGGGGCATATTAATTTTGACGCAATCATAAATTAAAATTGTAATCAAATCATTGTAGTTTGTAATTAATTTAGTGACTATGAACGAAACTGCTTGTCAACAGGGTCGTCCCTGTGAATGCTTGCATTATTGCATAACAGGGACATATAAATTCAATCATTTATTAATTTATTTAGAATCAAATTAAGATAATTATCACCATTGAATAATCTAACCAGCTAAAATCAACCCAATCATTAATTAAAACATAAATTAAATATTGATAAATGCAAAGTAGGGGCCTTCTGAAAGTAATAGTAAAATTTCGTAAACGACTTGATCGTAAGCTCACGACAGTGCCAGAAATATCCGTTTGCATAAAATCAGTACACTTTCATTGTGCTTACATAATCAGATCTGAGAATGAGATGGTCATGGTGGCAGAGATCAGTTAGTAGTTACACTCGTGACGTTGTCTAATCACCTAGATCGATTTGTTTTCTAATGTTCACTGCTGTTTAAATATTATACCGAGGCCGATATGCCGCAACAGTTCAACTAAATTAAATTTACTCACATGGTTGTACTTTTCTGGTTCGCTGTTCAGTGTTCTCGACAGTCACACTGTGAGTGTGAGTCTGTGAATCGAGGGTGACAGACTGACCAGCCGGCCTCCTGATTGCTTTTTTCCGTTTCAACACGATCATGTGACGATGGACCAAAGTTCTCTTTATCGCAGGGTGTAGGCATAGCTTATGATCTGCCCAACGAGAGCAGGAAAGTCGGAAAACGTTGTTTACTAAATGAAAGCGTCAGTACTGCGCATGCGTGGTGCACTCTGCCTGACCTTTTTTACTGTTTTAGGATGAGAAATCATAGTAGGTGTCCTAGAAAACCGCTTGTTAAAATACAAAAAATAGCGAACAATATTTTGTTTTTGTGCCTGAGTAGTGGCAAAATGATTATTCTATCTATTTCCGAAAAGACAATAAAAAATATCCAAGGGTTTAGTCGCAGGACACGCTGATATGACGAGGCCCATTGTAAAAGGTGGGGAACTCGGTGTTTCATGACTATGTCTGACGTCACGCCTAATTAGCAATATATCTCCCGCGAAATCGTTAGCGATGATATTCCTTGTGTGGGCCAGGCATAGGAATCCTTTTTGGTGCATCAAATAACGACTCGAAGTCCAAATTAGGGCAACCTAATTAAAAAAATATATTATTTAATTACAAAGCACACGGGGCGCTCAGTGTCGCCTTCTCTGTTTTAAGGTGCTGAGTAGAGAAGGAGTAGAACATGAATTACAAATGACAGAAACGTACTTTGATCAGCATATTTCGATTTAATCCTACCAGGATTAGTAGCACCGTAACTAAGTAGGTAACGTTTCAATTAATCAGAACACACATTCAGCCCTCTATTTGGGTTTGCTTTGTAGTTATCGTGTGATCAGTTATTTGGGATTTTAATTTCAGATTTAATTATTTATTTATGGTTAATACTAGTAATAGGGAAGTGAACTGGGGATTCTGTATTATCCCGGGATTCGAGACCATTGGGTCGATGAAATGAAATAGATTAATTATCTGACCGCGCCTTGCCGCGTGTCCCGGTATTTCGATTCCTGTGCGGTATCAGTCTTTAGCCCTTAATTTATTAAATTTAAAAAGAACACCGACTGAATTCTCTGTTTTGAATTTGGAAAAATCAGTTCACCTTAAACTTCAAGGTGAACTGATTTCCCTTAGCGGTCAGTAACCCACCACTATTTCGTGAGATTGCATTTCCCATTTCAGCCTCATTCGCTGGGATGATGCAATATCCTGGGCTAATGATTCCCTGTGACGAATGTCAACACAGAAGAACTGAAGAAGCCGCGAAACGAGGAGCTGAAAAAGGCTTTTTGGAGGTCAATCCACATTGAATGAGTGAAGCCTATTTTGCATGCTGCATTGTACACGCAGGTCGCACGGTCTGCTTTCAGCTTACCTGTGGTGTTGAATATACTCGGTCTAAGAGATATGTTGTATTGTTTTTCATGTCGCCAATCCCTCATATATATTATATATATCCTAACTTTCACACTTTTCACACTTATGTGTCACAGGAGACCTTAAAGCGCAGGTTTGTGCATCATGTGAACCTGCTTCCAAAAAGGAACCCATTGACACCAAATTTGCCCAGATAAGAGACATTGAGTGAATCAGCAGCACCTTTCGGTTGCGCTGACCAGTGACTCCGTCGTTTACCGTGATTTACACCTTCATCGGGAATGCGGAGCTTCTTGTAAACTGGATTACTTATGTATTTTCTATCAATGGCTACCGAACATTCGCCCATCAAGCACCCATCCTTTGGAACCGATTACCTTCCAACCTACAGAACCAGCAATCGCTTGATGCTTTTAAAGCCCAACTTAAGACTTACTATTTTAACATTGCATTTTCTAGTATTTAATGATTTTCCTTTTTACCTCTGTTTGTACAGCGCATTTGAATGTTCTTTGATATTGCTGAAAATGCGTTTTAAATGTAATAAATGAAATGAAATGAAATGAAATGAAATATTATGTATCATGTGAGAGACTCCCAATGAATACTTTCAATCGAAAATTTGAATTGAACAATTAACAACAAATCTCAAGGCATTACCTTGATATTGAGATCAAGGAGACTGCTCAACCAAAACCTATAATGTGACATTCACGTCTTCCTTACTTCTTCCATGACCAACAAAAGGCTCAAGGCTGATTGCCTCAGGCGTATAAATCACCAAGCTATATAAAACACAGGGAGTCTTACAGTGGGCTCTGGTTAAATGAAGTGCCTATGTAGCCTTCTAAACAGTTTATAAATAAAAGTCACTGATTTCTCAGATTAACACTAACAAAGCACCTGAAGCAGCTACATTCTACTCACGGGAGAGAGCTGAGGCTTCAGATCTGGCAAGATTATGAATAAATGAACCTATAGACACCAAACATTTCGCAAGCCAATGACTAATTTCTAATTAATTGCACAAAAATGCTTTTATTTCCAAAACGATTAGCAACAGGGACGATGGCTGCACCATCCGACCTTCACCTTAATTAACAAGCCTCTCAGTGATTGATCAATAATAGTCCAGCTGAGAAATGCAATTGAAATTATTAAAACTCATTCAATCAATAGAGATCAGTCCAGAAGTATGATTTTATAAATTATTCCATGCATATAACAGTATTCATATAATTTTATAGTTCGAAATACTGGTTATAAATTCTATAGTTATTAGATAGATAACACATGTTGTGAGGTATATAAAACGATTCTAAAAATATACACCAGAGGGCGCTGTATGTGTCGTCTGCTAATTTTCGTCCAGTTAACTTACTTATGCAATGTGTCTTCTGTTTCTAGCATGTTTCATGCTCAATTTGACCATACTCAATTTGCCTAGCGAGCGAATTTTCCTAATTGTAGACGGCCAGGCCCGAGCGCCAGTCTCCACTTAATTAACATGTGTTTCCCTGAACCTGGCTGAAAAAAATACCGAAAAATGCTGTTAAAACGGCTATATATTTTTACCCCAAAGAGCGAGAGCTTAAAAATTTACAATGTATAGAGACGCAACCAACATGAGTATGTTGTGACAATCGATCAAATCAATATCACGTATAACTGCAGTTATTTGACTTTTGTCAAACATGATCAAAAACGTAATTAGTACACAACAAATTTTGATAATGTTTGAAAAAGTTGAATAACTCTGAAATTATCTGCAATATTGTAAATATTTATTTACATTGAATATATTATTATAAATATTGAAATAATGTGATCTAAATTCATTAAATTTTAGTAGATTTATTATTTATGAAATTAATCGACAGGGCACGGTTTACTCTTCTGAGAAAAATATCAAAATAAAATGAAAAATAAAAAAATGAATAATTTATTCAATTAATTGCGTTAGTTACCATCAACCCAGTCAAGACATTAGATCGTAGAAGGTTGTGTATACCTTCCACTAGAAGATAGTGCATTATATTGTATATTATGCTGTAGCGTGTATTGTAGAAAGGATTCTATCCAAAATTAAGGTAGGAAATTGGACATTAGACAGACTCATAGAAACCTCATATATCTTAGTTACTGATTAAGCTCAATAAGATATTCAGATAGTTAAATTAACCAAAAATTAATCAAATTTTAAAATTAACCAAATTTTAAATACAAAATCTTTAAATTAGACCGTTAATTATGGCGCTAGAATCAGCCATGCGCATCGCTAGATCACCCATGCGTGTCCTAGCAACCATGTGGTAAACCATGGTTTTGCTTGAGTGCATGCCAAATATGAAGTAGATGGGCGTGGCCCTGCTGCCAAATTTATAGGATTAATCGGCTGGCTGGTTAATATTATTCATTGTACGTGTAAACGTTTTGTAAAAGTTTCAACGAAAGGCTGTTGTGAAAGTCTTACACTAAACGAATACGTGGCTTCATAAACAGGCTCATACGAATTATTCACGCGACGTTTTTCAATAGCCATCTTTACCTCAGCAAATGCAATGAACGTCATTTTTCTCAGAGAGTGATGAAAGAGGCATCTTAAATTCATTGTCTTCATCGTTGTTTTTTGTTGACAGGATTTCTATTATGCATGATGCGCTCGTGTCCCAGAGACGGCAAAATTAACAGCAAGCCATCAACCATACATCTTGAAATATTTATGATAAGTGTTGAGTTATTTTCAACACACGAATGAAGCACACTGGTATTGATAATTGTACAGACCAGCTTGTGAAATATGTATGATTATATATAATTATACATGGGAAGTGTAGTCCAGAAGTGCATATAGGAGAGCATTTAAGGCCAACTCTGATGACAAATATATAATTCTTTATTTTGAGAATTGCAAGTTGCATGTGTAATTCGTGAAAATTCCATTGAATTCTGAAGGTTTCAGTCATTCTATTTCATGCGTCGGTCTTGCCAGTTTTAAACCGATTCACAGGTAGTCTCTGGGTTTCTTGCATATCACCCAAAATCAGTTTAAAACATGATTATGAAAACAGAAAACAGAGTTTTCATAGTTAGTTTTCTATCCGTCTGATAAGGTAAAAATTGATGTGTATTGCTATCAAAAATGCTCCCCAAGATACCTGAGACATTCGAGCCTTGGGAGACATAGGTGGTAACAAATCCGAGGCGTATAATTCTGATATAAAAAGTTCCCTAACGGAACCAGCTCAGGTCTTTCCTTCCATCTGTATTTCATGCAGTTAGGAATGTCAGTTTCAAACAATCTGGCATTCTTGAAAATTCGTCCATAATAGTACATAATAATAGATATACTTCTCGTATATTTACAGACCCTTATGTGGTAGGTACGTGTTATTGCGTGTTACAAATAAGGCTGTGACGGTGGTGGTAAATTATCACAAAGTATATGTAACCAAATGCACAAGCCAGACTTGATATCCTCTCTAAGTTAAAATAGTCCATTTCAGCGTAATTCCCTGCAGTGGGTCCACATCCTGTCCTAATGAGTCCCTTGGTGACTGCCAAAGAAGAATAATCGACACCCTTGAAATGGGTGGCAGCAGAAATTCCATGCTTTGAGTAGGAAGAGAGGAGGCGCGTGTGTGCCCCTCGCCCGACGCTGGTGGCAAGAGGTGTTGCGCCGATGATGATCGACAATGGTTCAATTGCCAAATGGAGCCACTGACTGTAAAGGAATATTTCTAAACAGGCTCGCTATAATGCTACATAGTGATTGATGGTCACACGTGAATTCATACAAATTAGTCGATATTTGGCAGTCGAATTGAGAATCCATCATTTCGACCAATGGATATATCACTTTATGCTCCCCATCGCCTTAAACTGTGATTCGTGTTATCCATAATACATGTACTGGGTTCTGATGATCGGAGTGATGCGTCCCGAAGCTAGTTGAATACATTCACTATTACTGAAAAACAAACAGATGTAATTCCTGATGCCGAGTTGTATTGTGAAGGCCAAGAAGCTATTTATTGGCGGTGTCTCAGCCAGAAGGTTGGCGTTAATGGTCAACTGGCAGAAAGGACGAGTCAGCAGATGGGCTTCAGTGTAGTTTTTATTGAAGGAAATCTATTCCCGCAAATAGCATGCGTTTCAAAATAAAGTTCTAGTCAGGTCCAGTGTCTGTCTCCTAGCTGTCTCGTGGCCAAGCGCCCGTTGGTAGGTCGGCAAAGCTTCTTGGGCTAGCTGGACAGCAGCCCCGTCACTGTTTTTTCTCTCAAGATGTAACAACGTAAGAATCTGGGGTGAGGCCTTTTATAGGAGTGGCGAGAAGACAGACCCGTGACTGACCGAAAATAGCGCGCAATCAACTATTCAACTATTCAACAGGTATGTTATTGAAGGGCAAAAATTCATCATTTCAGCACTGGGGCGTTACTTAGTATTTGTAATTGACAATGGGCCCTAAGCCAACTTAAGGTCTGACTTAAAGCATCTCAGACGGGATGATGAATGTTGGTAAGGAAGTTAAGAATTAAAATTACACAGCCAGCATGCAGGCGGTAGAAGACAAATACGTTGGATAAATATGAACTGTTATCAGATATACTGGCGATCATACTGACATCGGAAAAGATGGAAAATGACCGTAAACAGGTTGATATGTATACAAAGGTGGAGAAAATAAACCCCTACTTGTAATATAACAGAAATTAAAAAAAAAACAAAAAACAATAAAACTTATAAAAGTAACTTACTATAAATATAAATATGAAAAATAAGACATGTAGCTAGTTTTTTTTTTTTTTTTTTTTTTTTTTTGCAGATATATATGCCCATGTACACAGTATAAAATAATCTCAATAACATGCGTTTGCTAAAATAACCGGATGTTGGGTGCTAAACACGTGAAAAAACCTATGGCGGGACCTTTCCCCTTGGAACACCAAGTAGCAACATCCCAATATGACAATTTTTAATAAAACACTATATGAATGAATAGATAAATCATTTTGTATGGTGCAATATCACACAAAGAGCTCAATTAAAGCATCGCCCATAAGTCAAGAATATTCTTTCCTTTGGTTATTAGATAACAAAAACAAAAACAAAAACAAAACAAAACAAAACAAAAACAAAACAAAAACAAAAACAAAAACAAAACAAAAACAAAAACAAAAACAATAAATACAGAAAAAAAAAAGAATTCAGTGAATGCTGGAGGTGGAACTAAGATCCACGCAGGAGTCATACATTTGGGGATTATAATGAAGCGTCAGTTGGCATCAGACTTCCACCTTGAAAGGGCGCTAGCGTCTTCTGCATAGGGGAATGCGTGTTCATAGTTATTAGGCCCATGGCCGCACTGATAAAATACACTTTTATATGCATAGCGGTGGTCTGCACCTGAACTATGATGAATTTGAGTGGGGCGGGGGGCAGGGCTCGTCACTATATAAACGGTGTGATTTTATAAAAATGTATTACTTGATTATTACCCAGCCAATTAGTTTTCAGTATTTACTTCAGTAGTCAACAACTTTACAGTTACAGCCAGTATACCAGAAGTTGTGAAAGTACGTCTTGTTTTCACGTATGAAAGAAAGCTAATAATGAGAGATATATCATATATCTTTTAAATGTTGTTAGTGAGATGTGTGACTTGGTTACTGAGTCCTGACTTACCGATGACACTAATTTGTCCGATCACGTTCCACTTCGTTTACAATATATAACTTATTGTGTCTTATTCAATCTTCTGTGAAGTGCAAACCAAAAGCTGCCTTTGGCTTTCAGTTAAATGGAGCTCTGAACCTATAAACGCCGGTTTGATGCTGAGCTGGTCAAAAACGATTCAGCATTTGTATCATAAAGTCTGCAATACATGCTTCACAGTGAGCAACTGTGCCTCGAAAAAACCAACCAACCACCCATTGGGCTGATACCTGTTGATGGGCATACTGAAACGCCCAGTGCTTTTCTGTCATCGCATAATTAGCAGCGACCGAAATTGGCGATGAACTGATGATGTCCTGTAGAAAATCATAGGTTTTACACACAAAGTAGGAACGTCACACAATGAATATTCATATTAGGCCTACCTGCATATCAACTTCTGCTTTCCGCAGATTCAAAATTTAACTTTGATCTAGTTGCCCAGAGGCCATCAGGGAAGACAAGATGCCCAGAAACAATCAAGGATGACTAGATACAGGTAATCAGAGATGAATAGATGCCTTGAGACAATCAGAGAAGACCAGATGCCCAGAGGCAATCAGGGAAGACTAGATGTCCAGAGGCAATCAAGGATGACTAGATGTCCAGAGGCAATCAAGGATGACTAGATGTCCAGAGGCAATCAAGGATGACTTGATGCCCAGAGGCAATCAAGGATGACTAGATGCTTTTATTATAAAATTATAATAGTCACATCAACTCTCCTCCAGGAAAATGCTTGAATGAAAAAAGCCCCAATTTATCCCATGACCAATGGTCTTTTACATGGGAAACAATAAATACAAAGTATCAAACACCAATTAAAGAGACAGGGTTTAAGGGAGTTTCTTTAAAATTTTATATTCATTATAATTTTCTTTAAATAAATCAAATTATCATCATCAAAGCAGAATACAATATGATAATTTTCATAGGTGCTGTACTCACATAAAGTGTGATTAAAGGTAATCACTTCGAGAAGGCAAATATAGTGCAATTTGTAAGAAGTTGAACTACACTCACTGAACAACTGACTTAGAATGAGCCTTTTATATTGAATCCGCAGAAAGCGGAAGTTGATATGCAGGCAATATGAATATTCATCATGTGACGTCACTACTTTGTATGTAAAACCTGTTGATTTCTTCAGGACATAAGTTCATCGCCAATTCCGCTCACTGCGCATATTTATGGCTAAAGAATGGCTGTCCGAATGTTGGTACGGTGAAATCATGAAGACTCAAACTTGAATGCACCGCAAACTACTCCAATGAAGGAAAGTGTTCAGCAAAGCAAGGTTTTTGAATTCTTATAAGGGATTGGCAGACATGTTCCTGGTAAAGATGATGGTGAGTCCCCACTGGCCAGCAAACTTGGAGCAAGCTATGGTTAGAAAGGCACAAAGCAGAAAGGTGCAGGAAAACTTAGAGCGTTTAGGTTTCTTTAATGGGGATCGAAGAACCAATGAAGATTGCGGCATTCAAGCACACCAAGGAGCAACCTCCTGTATTCACCAAAGAACAGACCCAGCTCAAAACACTTACGGTCCAATATGGCAAGCTCGAGAAGAAACTGGACCAGCTGAGGGAAACACTTAAATGGATAAATGGCCCAAACGACTATTCCTCTTCATCTCGAACTAACTATTAACAACGAAAGAAACGCGGACTTGTTTCTTCTGTGGGAAAATTGGTCATCTGCAACGAGATTGTCGCAAGAAACAACAAGCAAGGCAAGGACATCAACCCCGATACGATAACTAGCAACAATTCCAAGAAAGAAAAGAAGTGATTCAAAACGTTGCGGCTAATACCCAATGGCTGGATGACAGACGGCCGAAAATACAAATTCAGATAATTGGGTATAATATTTGCGCTTTAATTGATACAGGAGCTGCATGCCAACTCGTTTGTAAATTTAAAAAAATTGAAATAAAATCAATAATTGATGTGGTGGTCTTTCGGTGTCGTCTGTAATGCTCGCTACGTAAGGTAACCGGCGAAAAGATTAAATGTGATGGAATGGTGACTTTACCAATTGATAAAGTAGGGAAACAGGAATTTGTTGTTGCACGCAAATTAAGTCGGATATGATTTTGTGATCAGATTTCATATTATTAATCACAGGAAGGTTAATGCGATTACTCAGAAGGATGCCTATCCTATCCCCAACATCCAGGAGCTTTTCGATATGCTTCAGGGCTTTACACTCTTCTCTACGTTGGATCTTCGGTCCGGATACTGGCAGATAGCGATGGCTCCTGAAGATATGCCGAAGACGGCTTTTACTTGCCATGTGGGTCTTTATGAATTTACCCGTTTACCCTTTGGATTGGTCAATGCCCCTGGTCAATTTCAGAGACTCATGAATGTTGTATAATCCAAATACTTGGGTAAAACGTGCCTTGTATATATTGATGATAATATTATTATTATCTTTTCCAAGGATCCGAAGGAACATAGGAAACACCTCACGAAAATCTTATAGACTATCGATGAGGCTGGTTTAACTCTGAAACTAAAGAAATGTAAGTTCGGAGAAGAACGCATGGATCTATTGGGTTATTCAATAAGTCAGCACGGCATAACCCCTCAAGAGGATAAAGTGGCTGCTATACGCGACATGGAACCCGGGCCCCTCCGATGTAAAAGGAGTACAACGATTTTTTGGGGATGACGGGCTACTATCGTCAGACTATTCCTAATTACGCAAAGATTGCAGAGCCACTTATTTGCATAGCTAAAAAGAACGAAAATGTTATGGGTAAATCATAGATTTTTATGGGTAAATCATAGATTTTACCTATATATCGATAGCCTCAGTTTGTCTGTCTGTTTGTCCGCAGTTTACTTTCTTCACCAGATATACTTAGAGCTCTAAAACTTCGTCACAATGTGCATTGAATTCAGACGCAGGTCTGAAAGAAGTTTTATATCAATTAAATAAAGGTCAAGGTCACACGAGCCAATTAAGTGAAAATCTACTCATGCTCATAATTACATGAATACAGCTCGGTTTTCAATAAAAATTTCCCCATTCAACGCACAATGACAACGTGCACAAGTTTTGTATTTAAACCCAGTGAGTAAGATCATTAATTACAAATCATTCATTAGCATTAATTAGTCGATGCATTTACACTTACACCTTCACTTACCCTTACACTCACACTCTCTTTCTATAACACACTCATTCTCACAAATTTTGTACTTGTACTTGTACTGGTACTGGTACTGGTACTGGTACTGGTACTGGTACTGGTACTGGTACTGGTACTGGTACTGGTACTGTTACTGTTACTGGTACTGGTACTGGTTCTGGTACTGGTACTGGTACTGGTACTGGTACAAATATACGTACTGGAACAAATACTAGTACTGGTACTGGTACAGGTACTAGTACGGATACGGGTAAAATTGTATGGGTACTGGTACTTGAACTGGTACTGGTACTGGTACCAGTACTGATTCCCGTACTTGTGCTTGTACTTGTACTTGTACTTGTACTTGTACTTGTACTTGTACTTGTACTTGTACTTGTACTTGTACTTGTACTTGTACTTGTACTTGTACTTGTACTTGTACTTGTACTTGTACTTGTACTTGTACTTGTACTTGTACTTGTACTTGTACTTGTACTTGTACTTGTACTTGTACTTGTACTTGTACTTGTACTTGTACTTGTACTTGTACTTGTACTTGTATTTGTATTTGTACTTGTACTTGTACTTGTACTTGTACTTGTACTTGTACTTGTACTTGTACTTGTACTTGTATTTGTACTTGTACTTGTACTTGTACTTGTACTTGTACTGTCACACATTTGGTTCAAGAGTTAGGCTCATTAAAGACACCATTAACTTGACTATCATGTAATTTTTCAGTTGTTTTATGCTTTGATATGGCCACATTCTTTGTCATCTGCATTTGTGGAGTAGTGGAAAGGTGGTCTACCAGAAACTCTACGGTTCATAGATCGATTCCATAACTGATAATTTTCTAAAGTTACATTTCTTATAAATATTTTTGTAATGCAGTCGTTGTACAACATTGTTTACGAATTTCAACTCACTGAGGTTTTTTTTTCACTTTACTTTGTATTTGTCTTCTAGTGCTACTTTCAATGGTGTCTAACCAGTACATTTAATCATCTCTTATCGATTTACCCATGGCCGGAGTTTCTTCGATGTCTTGTTTTTTTGTCGACCAGAACAGGAAGAGACATTCTGATTGTTCAAAGAAGAACATACTAGTGATAGGGTCATGACTTTTCCTGATACTAAACTGCCATACAAGTTATACACAGATGTTTCCGCCATTGCCGGGGGCGCTATTTTGACCTAAGATATTGTTGGTATTGAACGTCCAATTCACTATGTTTCGGAATTGTTGAATAATAGCCAGAAGAAATATTGAGAGAGAAGCATTCGCGGTCGTAAACGCGATTCGAAAGCTGAGGCCTTATTTACAGGGTTCTCACGTTACTGTGTATACTGACCATAAACCCCTGAAAGCTTTGCTTCTTTGCGAGGTCAAGAATACGCGGATCATGCACTGGAGCTGTCTATTGTCTGAATTCCATTGTCCAATTGAATACAGAGAAGGCAGCAACAACGTTCGAGCTGACATGCTTTCCCGTCTCCAGAAAAAAGTTCCAGTCGATTCTGTTTCATCTGAATTTCTCCCTGTAATGATTCCACAATATCCCCAGAAGTTACCCATAGCAAGCCTTCAACAAGCTTTGTGTAACAGTTCTGTCCCACAGGAACAGAAGAGGGAGTTTCCAGAAGAATGGACTGCAATGGAAGAGAGTGAATTTGAACATGGTAAGGCTAAGTATATCATCGATAATGAAGAATTGTTTAGTCTCATTTTGCCGTACATTGGTGCACTTCCTTATCCCAGATCGCTTGTTCCCACTTCTCTGATCGTTAGAAATTGCTTGAAGAGTCACACAAGAAATTAGGTCATAGAGGTCAATTTGCTATGTTGCGTCATTTACAGAGCTATGCTGTTTGGCCCAAGATGGCGACGGATGTGAAGCTGTACATTTAACAATGCGCCCATTGCCAGGGAAACAAGCGCAACCGTCGATCAACGGTGCCAGAGGTGACTGATAGTCCAGCTAAGCCATTTCAGAGAATTGGAATTGATCTCACGGGTCCCTTTATTCCCTCTGCCAACGGGAATAAGTTTTTATTGGTAACTGTCAATCATCTCACGGGGTTGTCTGAGGTTTATCCTATACCAGACAAGCGTTCCGAAACAGTATGGAACAAATTATACCACGAGTTTTTTCCCAGATTTGGATTTCCGAATATGAAACTGTGCAACAACCAAGTTAGTTCCTGGGAAACCTCCCTCGCCAGTGCCCTCTGGGCGTACCGTATTTCGGATATAAAAACGCGTGGTAGTTCTCCGTTTTATTTGTTGTTTGGTTACTTACCTAACCCTCCCCCAAAACTTCTTTCAAACGAATCTAGATTCGAGAATTTAGCGTTAGCTCAGAGACATACTTACGACAAACAACTTGCAGCCAAACAAAAGCGTCATAACAGATCTACGCATGCTCCGATGAGCGAACGCGAGATGAAGGTGGGTGAGTTGATCACCATTAACAGTGCTGAACCAGTTACGCTCTCTCATTTAAGTGACAATGCATTTAAGGTTGTTTCGGTAAGAGGGAAGGTAATAGGCTATGTATCTCTTTTTGGGAACCGCCCAGCAAAACCACGCTACTTTATT
>KB311602.1:14502-26097 GCA_000328365.1 Capitella teleta | reverse complement strand
GCCGACGTCCGAAAGTGGACGCGTCCTGTGTCGACTCCTAACCCACCTCTATCTACAGGTGTGAGACAAGATGATCGATAGGAACCGCCTACACCAGAGTCAGTGGTTACTCCCGAGATTCCTCCCGAAGACTCGGAACTATTGTCAGAGTTCGAGGACGAGCTTATGATCTGTGACCCGCCTGTGCCATTACGTAGGTCCGAGCGCATAAAACGTCGGTGGGCAGAGAGGAAGCTGATCCGGAAACGTCATCTACCTCTCGACAGAGAGTAGAGGCAGTATGGTTGTCATAAACTCCTTTTATGTTTTTATTTTTGTTATCAAGCTCCATTGTTGATGTCGATTTTCGTTTCTTCTCAGACGCACCGTACGGAGCAATCGTGTCTGCAGCCGGTAATGCTCGGATGGTGTTAGATGAGTATGAGATCGTTATTGTTCGATCTCACCCAAAAGTGATTCGAACAGAAATAATGGTGTCATTACACACAACATTCAATGAGTTGATAGGCAATCTTGCTGATCACAAGGCTGATATGGATTTGTTGGCGATTTACCGTCGCCGTTATGTTATTTTACTTTGGCCTTACACTAGACCCTCTCACACACACACCCTCACACACACCATTACACACACACCCTCACCATTACACACCATCACACATACACACCATCACAATACACACACACACCCTGCAGTCTACCCGGTGAGATGAACCAACGCACCTTCCGAGACATCGCGTGTGTCGCATACATTGCAATGAGAATGAGAGCAGCCAAATTAGAGCATCCTTATGTTCAAGCATTTCTTCTCACGCGTGCTCCACGTGCCATACATTAGGCGGATTAGCGGCTCCTACTCAAAAGGAGTGTGCACCGTACGCCTTGTGTTTCTTGCCTTTATTGTTCGCAGCAACTTCTGACTGATAAACAGGAAATATATTGACCTACAGCGTATAAACCATTCGGTATAATGGAAAGCATTCCTGGCTTGCATACATAGGCATCACCTCCTTTTCTACACAGGGTGGCTTTTGGATGGCTTTGATTCACATGTTTCTATGTCATGGGCGGTCATTGACTCCTTTACATCCAGCCAATATCGCCAGACACAAGCAGTTCATCTGGATTGAATGCCTTTCATTCGATCGATTCTGCTTCGTGTGCTAAACTGTACCAAGAGAAATCAGAATCGAACGGGGAAAACAAACCTCCAATCAAATCCGCCTCGATCACTGAACTTCACTGCAAAGACAAACAATGCAAAGGGTTGGGAAATGAAACAGATGCCACTGCATTGATCAACGTCGAGTCAGTGTCACAAAGGGTCACATGTTCAGATCAAAGGATCTTTCGAAGCTGTGTCCGATGATAGCTTCTTTGGTGATTGCCCCGAGACAAGAAACAATTCCAAATTGAGATATTTCTCACGTGGAAAGCAGGAGGATCATTTATTACTTGTCACTTTAAAGCCAATTGTATGTCTATCAGGGCATGTCGCTCCGATTTCATAACGTACACTTGCCTATTGTTATCCGACCAAAATCTTAAATTTTAAGGAATTCTACCGAAGACTGGAACATGTAGTGTAATGAGTATTATAAATCTTTGATATAGCCAGTAACATTATTATGGGCAGGACAATCCAACGACGTTTATTTCTTCGTTTAGTGGTTTTGCATACATGTGAAACGCGTTATGCTTGCGTGATATGGTTATATCAGACCATGCATCCCGACTGTGTTGAATCAAACGGTTGTCCTTCCCTCCACGAACATCCATTGAATGGAATATTCCACACAATGAGGGGGAAGCCGAATGGAAATACGCGTCGTTTTTTATTATTGTTCTGCAGTATTATTATTCATGCATGCTAGTTTTATCTAATTTCCAGTTGCCTGTGGGTACTGGATGCATCAGGTGAATTATTTGTAATTAGTCTGGACAATCAATAAAACTAATATCATTGTGCCATTCCAGTTGAGTTGAGTTTCCTAATTACCAAGTAGATAAAGATAATCCCACTATACGCATTCAGTAATCTCACTCGACACAACCAACTCTAGAGGTAAATCTGAATGAAGATGATGTACTGAATAAAGCTGAATTAAATTATTAAACGCGAAATGTCATGCATTCCTAGCTGTTAATGATATCGCTGAAATCCCATGGAAACCTCCCACGCAGATCCGTCATCCATCCGGGCAAGTAACGGGGAGAGGGATTAGGTGCAGTGCTGAGCGATTGCTCCCGATTACCATGGCAACCCGAGAGACCATATTTCAATTTCCGCTTCGGTATAGATCACTGGGCTCATCAGATGAGTTGCATGGCTCCATACCAAAGCTTGTGTCTCAGAGCAAACGAAGAATACATGCACCATGAAGATTGGTTGTCACTGATGGTGTACATACACACATGCAGGCAAACGGTCCCCCAAACCAATAATAGCCAGTGTACGCCCATTACATTATACAAAGGGAATCACAGATCCTCTGAGAATTATACTTGATAAAAGAATGGCAATGCATTATAGAACAATGCATCCTCAGTGTGCCGTCAGCTTGTCCCGCAAGATGTAATCGAGGATCATGCTGAACCTCTTTCTCAGCCGTTAGCTCGCACTGGACGAGACTGGGGAAGCGAATGTATTGTTCTGTCATACTAAACAATCGAGTTGGCTGAGAACTAGACCAATATTGAGATTAACCCGAGGACATCCGATCGCTATCAGTCTACAGTCACAACATCCCCGTCATTCATTAGGGTGTCGTAATTTGCAGAGATGCATTGACTGTGTTTTGATCAACCTGCTTCAATTATTCATTCTGCGGCGTTTGAATCATTGTTCATTCGGCCGATGTCTGAGGCCATCACATATACAGGTTCAGGGCAGTTAATGACATTAAGGCAGAGTTTATTATTGTCTGTGCCGCAGAAACACGTCTTGATAGTAGAGCAGCATGAAATTAAAATTTAAGCACCTTTGGAAGCAGGAAACGCCTTGGGACTTTCAGTGACCGAAATTCCTTCCGTGAATATGAAAAGCAATTCTAGTTATTCGACTGTGACTTTGAAGTGATGTGACTATTGCACTTGTATATTCAGTCGTCAATACTGATATTATTTTGATTCTGTCACTCGATCCTAGCTGCAAGAAATAAAAACTATTAAAATGTTTCACCACTTATCTGTTTGATAGCCCAGCATTGTGTTCTTGAGATGAGATATTCGGGATGAGAAGCCATAGTGAAGGCTTGGCCTCGCCTGCTTTTTTTACCTTTATTACAATTCAAATTCTTGATGGCTTTATGGCTTATACGTAGATTCGTAGAGGATAATGTATAAGCATACTTGACGTTTTAGAACTATTTAATATATCGGGTACAATATTGCTTTATTTCTCGCTTTCGGAAGGGCGCATATTCCTTTTTTTATGTCTTTCCCTGAATGCGGTAATACATGTGAAAAGAGAGCCCACAATAGGTCAATATACGTCTCTTTGGAAGCTAAATCTGCCATTCGTGCTACATTGCATAATTCATCGATCACGAACCGCAGCTGAATCCTAACTTCATTTCCACCACCATTCACACCCTGGTATTCAGGATATTTAGGAAGAAAAAAATCGAATGACACAAAATCAGAGTTTTAGGTCAAATCGGAAAATTCTCCAAAAATAAAGCGGGCGCGCTGTTTTTTTGTTTTTTGTTTTTTGTTTTTTGTTTTTTGTTTTTTCTCAAAAGGAGCTTGCATTAATTGTAAATTATCGACAGTATAACCACCCACCCCCCTCATATTACGTCATCAGCGTGAATAGAAGAGCCAATCCTACCAACCTGGAATCTTGCTCAAGGAGTGATCAACCACCTCTCACAACACTCCTGGTTTGTACACTATCTATGATAGAATGTTCAAGGTAACAAAACAGATATCAAGATAAAAAATATAAGAAATATGGACTATCATTAATGCCAAAAGAAGGACGTTGGCATTATGACAAAGGGACGTGTCTAAATGTATGTGTTCTCACACGCGTGCGCGGGATTTATATGCTAATGAGTTGAAGGGATACGGCATCAATGCCCTGCCGCAAATGACCAATTTCCGCGAAAGGCGAGGGTATTCTGTCGAACAGCCTTGATTCTCCTTCGAAGAAACTTCCGTCTCATGCAATGTTCTGATATATTATGGCCTCAAGCAACACATAGCCATATGTTGCGCCGTGCAGGCAAGTGAATACAATAAGAGACGGAAAATGTCCGTGCTGTCTGTCTAGCATTCATAAGTGAATATAAGGTTTAGGGTTATCATGTTTACCCACCATTTACGCCTCTACGTCAGCATTACTCCCAACACCCCTTATTCTTATCTTCTTCCTTCATCCCCTCCCTTTGCTACCGCATTTCTTCTCCCCAATCCCCAATTTTTAAAGCGTCTGTCTGAATATGACCTCCATTGAATATACCTTTGACCATGGGGTGTTTGCACAGGCAGAAAAGCCGATACTCCTTCCAGGGCTTTAAAACGCTCTTCGGATGCTACATTTATGCTACATTTATCGATCATGAACACAATATGAATCCCAATACATAATTATAGTAGCTATTGGGGTAAGCATTCAGCCTTATTAACCAACGTATCACACGCAGGTCGAGGCATGCATCACACTTCCTCTGAATTAACATAGCTTTAATCATACAGAAAACATTCTCAAATAAAACGAGATCATAATAACAAATGATTCATAAGCAAATTCCTCTAAAACAAAACTGACAGAACATAAATCGTCGAAAGTGAATCCCCGCATATCTTTTTCAATAGTCTTATATTCCATAATCCTAAAACTGGGCAGGGCAACATAGACTTGATTGAAGCAATCCCTCAGAGCCAAACAAGGATGTGGAACATTGATGATGTATGACTCACTTTAGTCGTTCCGGGATCAGGTGGCTTTGGTCGTTATGAGTGTGGCCCAAAGAGTCCTCGAATTCTGCATCTCTCACCTGCTCTCGTCGTTAGCAGGTGTCGTTTGCCTTGTGTTCCATCGCCCTCAATTCATCCGGGAGATGACTTGCAGCCAAGAAAATGGCCATGAGTTAATGATTATTATTGTATATGCATCAGAGTCATGGAAATATCGGCAATGAAAGAGTGCAATATATTGACTAAAACAAGGAATCGAGTAACGTACGATATTATTCTTCGTATATAGAAACACGATTTGGACCAGTACTGACCAACAAAAGAAACAGTGTTAATTATTAAAAATAACTATGTACAACAATGGAGTGTATTGTACACTTGTGAATCTTATAATATCAGATTAAACGTGTTTACCTATGTATGAGATTGCTTCATCCCGATAAACCCTCGGAATGCACAAGCAGCACAAGATAAGGCTTCGTGTGTGCAGTGAACATCATTCTGATCATGTGATTACGAGAGACCCAGTGGACTGACATAACACATGATCTGTTGACGGAAGCATCATAACCGTAATATTGAGCTTAGAAGTAATTACCATGAATGGCTTCATTATAGGTGTCCTGAAATTCGCTATTGTTATGGAAACAGCCTAGCCTCTAAGAATAACAATAACAAATGTCTCTTGTAACGAAAGAACCAAACCATATAAATATTCAAATCACCAATTTTAGCAAACATTACATTTTGTAATAATCCTTAACTAATGATCCATATTTAGATCTAGCGTGTTGGGCTCCACAGCACACATGCCGTTGCTGTTGTGGAATGCAGCGGTGTGTCCCAAAGGCAATTTATCAAAGAAAATCCGCAGTGCTGACATTCAGGATATGAAAAATGAATAATGTGCCTTCAGAAATGACAGCAAGGACAAGACGAACATTGCCATCGGTCAATCATAGCCGCCTACTCTCATAAGCGACACTGAGAATGGGTCCTGGCAACAACCAGAGCAGTTGAGTGCGTTATGAATGTACAACTTTTGCCGTGTCGCACACTGTATGTGTCGTTGGACAGCAGTGCACTAAGTCTTGTGAATAGAATTATCCATGTTTGACACCGAAAAGGGGTGTTTTATCGCAGGAAGAGGAAACGAAGTAATCAAACACTAGAGATAATATTATGCAATGCTAAATTAATATTTAACTGCATCATCATATATATGATGATGCATATATCCATGGTAACCGGTCAGTCAGTTAGTTCTGCCGAACTAAAAACATACATGTAAGTATAATGGAGGCTTCTTATAGCAATTAGGCCAATCTACATTTTCAGTCACTTTTCAACCAAACACGTTTTAATTTCATCTGTTGCGGAATAACACTTCAGCGGATTCAAGGAATTTTTGTATCGTGTTGGAAGAATAAATTAGGGCGCATATCCAGAGATATGATAAGATATAGATAAAGCATTCTATTGTAATTTTGGCCTTGCGGATGGATTAAGTCATCCTGATGCGTTAGATTGTTGAGTTATTTGCAACAGGAAATTTCACATGTTTTCCAGCTGGGTTGATTAGATTGTTGAGTCAAGGAAAGAATTACGAAATATCGCGAGTTATGCACTAAACTTTCACACTAAAAAGTCTCATGAAATTAAAGAGCTATTCATATATTCAGCAACTATGCATCTAAATAGTTTTTTTTATTATTTTGGGTCATTTATGGCAATATTGTTTTCATGCAGTTTCTAATAGTCCAGTAAATCTAGCTCAAAAGGGACTCGAATCCGGACATAATTGCAACACGGGATATTTTGATACCATTCGACGCAAAAATGAATGCTCCTTTACGTACTCAAAATTAAGAAAAAGCGTTTTGGGGAAAATACGTCAAATTTTGACGTAAACATAAGACGTACGTTACATTCGATTCACTACCATGGTGACATTAAAGCCATCGTAGGACATCTAAACATAAAATTTTCCTTTGATATTCTATACACACAAACTAGATGCCTTTTCTCAAATTTTGATTGATTACGATTTCGTTATAAGATAATTTTTTCGTACGACCGACGCTAAAGTACAGATGCATTATACATTTTCCTATCAAACGACCGCACGCGATGTTTCAGATACCGAAGCCGAATGGCTAGAAACAGACTTGAAAATGACATCAATGAATTCCCTGTTAAAATACCTTTCTATTGATGTGAAAAAAAGACATAAATTTCGATAAAGCATGATAATGAAAGCGATTACGTAAGACATGCCCTGCGGCCGTGAGGCGATTGACGTCGACAGGGCAACAGCTTGTTATGTTATAAAATGTCATAATAAGGTGTTGCCATACATTAATTTATATGTTTTAGGGGTCAAGGAATCCATTTTGGATGTCAGTGTATCGATTCAAGGTCATTTTCAAGGTCAAATACTGAAATCGCAGTTTTGTTATCGCAGGCCTACCCTAAATACTATCCCAAGCACATTGATAGTGGCTCAGTTCATTGATGCACCATGATAATAAATAAAAAATAGAAAAATTAAGATTTTTTGCATTGTATGTGTTGCTATGGAAACTACCAGACGGAAATATTTGCATCGGAAGTGCGTTTTGACTGAAGTCTGTCAATTGGGTCTGCACAACGCTGCGTCTTTTTTCATGCGTCAATGAAAAAATAAACGTTCATGGTAAGTAATATCCCGTTTATATATCAGCTCTCTAGTATTGCTGGTTCACAATTTAAATGCATGCATACATGTTTGCTTTCAGCCCTTTACATTTCTCAATTTATACGCGCATAACTTTCGACGAATTCAGTACATGTAATGTTGTAAAAGGCCTTACAATTAGTACCTCCATGAGATGATCCCCTCCATATAATTATAGGGCTAAAATTATTTTAATGAATTTAAACTGAAAAATATCGTACAAATTAATATATTAAACTACAATAATTTACAAAGCATATACATAAGCTATAAACATATTTCATCTACCCCCCACCCCCCACCCTCAGGCTGCACACCGTGACAAGCAGAGTGTCCTGAAACATCTGAGATCAGCAAAGCAGTATAATGCCAAAGAGCTTGTCTCTTCTGTGGCCTCCCAGCCAAAGTCTTTCGCCAAAAGAGGGAACCTGACGTGCATTCTGTTAAAGCCACAGATTTTAAAGAGACACTTCTGAATACATGTATATGCCGAGATCGACAAGACGAATGGGCGATAGAGGTTCTGGGACGAGTCGAAGGCTTCAGTGATCTGTCAGCATCAGGCGCGGTTTATTATCATCCATGTAGCAGCAACTTTTGTACTGCAAAGAAATTACCAAGGATGTTTAATTCGAATTCGTCATCAGATTCGCAGGCCGCCAAATGGACGCACAATTGATGCTGCATTCACCCACGTGTTGGAAATGCTGGATGAGAACGCAAGCAAGCAATTCACTGTAAGCGAATTGGTCAACAAGATGGATGAAAATTTGGTGAGTGGTGGATTTGAAGGACACGCATACACCACTAAACAAACACATGGAACGACGTTTGAATGAATATTTGGCGACGAAATATGTATTTCAAAGAAATCTGGCTTTCACAATGTGGTGTCACATTTCGGGATAAATAGTCGAATATTATCACAGAATACTTCAGAAAAGGCAAGAAAAATACTTCAGAGAGAACAATGTTGAATGAGACAGATAAGGCTGTAGCAGAAGGCAACAAGAAACGTGAGGTGATCAAGACTGCAGGCAAAATGTTGAAAGATGAAATTGAAAAAGTTAACAGCACTAAAGACAAATATCCAGAACCTTGAGTACTTGCCTGATCTGTTGAGCCTTTTTCATGAAGAACTGTTCACACAGAGTGATGCGAAAATAAACACTGCGGCCATCGGGCAAACAATGACGCTGGCAGCTAGACCTCGCACAATCACACCATCCATCTTGATGGCATTGGGCATTAAGTTGGAATTCCAATACGGTTCAAGGTTCTTGATTGACACACTGAATTCGATGGGGTTTTCTCTGTCATATTCTGAGGTTATGCGATTCAGAGAATGTGCGGCTGTCAGTCGAGAAGAATCGCCCCTCCTGCCCGGTCAGTTCATGCAGTATATTGTGGACAACGTGGATCAACACCATCAGCCTCGACGGGAACGGCAAAATCCACGGAATGGGAATGATATCCGCCGTCACACTTGGAGGGAAGAGGCAAAACCTAACAGCACCTGTCAGCAGAATACACGTTACACCAAACCAATTGAGTGATATGAATCGTGTAAATATTGAAATATTTGAAGCCGATATAAACCTTTCATCTTTGAAGTACAATATGAGCAACTTTCCGAACCCGGCTCACCCAACTAACTTTGATTTGTTATGGAAATTTGCGTGGTCATTCCGACAGTCATGCCCAAACTGGTCTGGCTTCATGCAGATGGTCAATAGAAGAAAAGATCCAGTCCAAGGCAGTGAGGTTTCTGCCAATGATAGATCTTAAAGGGATGGGGAACTGAATTTTAAGTGACTATTGACTCATAAGACCAATTGATAGCATTCCGTGCCAAGAACACCATGCCTGGATGAAAGCGTAAGGAAATAATGCATTCCGAATATCGGGGTTAGCATTGCGCCTATGGGAGAATGGCTTCCATTACGAAGTATAGGAGGCAAACGTCAGATGAGGGCTTGCCGTGATTGGTGCCGTTCCACTCGTGAAGCCATCGATTTCAGCCAATCAGAGCAGACCATCTTCGCCATAAAAAGACATCTTTGTTGTTTACGAAACGAAAGCGTTAGTATTGCGCATGCGTGGTGCACTCTGGCTGACCTTTTTACTGTTTCAGGATGAGAAGCCATGGTAGGTGTCCAAGAAAATCGCTTGTTAAAATAAGAATAATAGCGAAAAATATTTTTTTTTTGCGCCTGACTGGTGGCAAAATGATTATTCTATCTATTTCTGAAAAGAAAAAAAAATATCTAGGGGTTTAGTCGCAGGACACGCTGATATGACGAAGCCCATTGAAAAAGATAGGGAACTCGGTGTTTCATCACAGCGTCTGACATCACGCCTAATTAGCAATATATCTCTCGCGAAATCGTTAGCAATGATATTTCTTATGTGGGCCAGGCATATGAATCATTTTTTGGTGCATCAAATAACGACTCAAAGTCCATTTTTAACCAGTTCTCCCTCCCTTTAAACTTCAGCCTCTAGATTACATAAATCGATTCACGGAGGTTTCATTATGCCCTTATGTGGGTCAAAGTTCAATGTAGTGCGACTTTTAGAATGTTTTTTTTTGTTTTTTCAGAAAAAAAATCAGTCCCCTCGCTCCCGAGATTTGAAAGGCGAGATCCCTTCGGATCTACGTTGTGACGTCATAAAACACCAACGTAACAATGACATTAAAGACAGAGATCAAACAATATGCTTGACGGTTAATTACACTTTTTATTATTGTATTTAATTTAGTGAGATATAGCGGTCACGATTGCTTGCGGAATTCGGGCAAAATCACAAATCAAATTAAAAGGAGGGAGAACTGGTTGAAAATATGGACTTTGAGTCGTTATTTGATGCACCAAAAATGGAAAGGAAAGGAAAGGAAAGGAAAGGAAAGGAAAGGAAAGGAAAGGAAAGGAAAGGAAAGGAAAGGAAAGGAAAGGAAAGGAAAGGAAAGGAAAGGAAAGGAAAGGAAAGGAAAGGAAAGGAAAGGAAAGAATGAATGAATGAATGAATGAATGAATGAATGAATGAATGAATGAATGAATGAATGAATGAATGAATGAATGAATGAATGAATGAATGCTGTAATATCAACAATCCTTATAATTGTTGGATTACATTAGATTTCATCACACATTAAATGATAATGTAAAATCATGTCAGGTAGAAATGCATATCTAGCTCATTGGTTGCCCAATTCTGCTGTAAATCATCAATTGAAGCATATACTTTAGTTTAGCATCATGAACTAATATTGCTGCGATTACGTTCATGTTTCCTTGATCAAGCTTTAGGAAAGGAAAGGAAAGGAAAGGAAAGGAAAGGAAAGGAAAGGAAAAATTATACTAGTAGCTTAATTTTTAAAAAATCCAATTTTTCCTTGGTCACATCTCTGATTGATTATTGTTCAACATTTTTTTCCTAATAATTGCGCATGCCATAACGCACTTTCTCACGTTATGATTTCTATCCACAACCTCTGAAAGTGGAGTCGGGTGGACTCCTCTTTTGGTCTTTCAGACCAGAGGCGTAGGAACGTTCCCAGACTTGGGGGGGCCCAAATTGAAGGTAATGATAAGGGGACACCTGCGCCGCGAAGCGGCGCAGCCATACTAGGGGGGTCCGGGGGCATGCTCCCCCGGAAAATTTTTTTGTTATAAATAGTGAAAAATCACTTTTCTGAGCACTTAATTACTAGAATTTAACACATTATCCTGGGCAGATACATGTATGTACATGTATATATATCATTGATCTTTGGCCTACATCAGAAAAATATGGTATGTTAATTTATTCTATCAACTGAAATCTCCTGTGTATCCTCCCACTTATGACCTATAAAGTAATTCAACGAGGTATGGAGAACAAAACCTTAGTTTTATTACAAATATATTCACGAGTGATGCATATACATTTATTCCGGTGATTATATAATGAGA
>KB311602.1:0-14452 GCA_000328365.1 Capitella teleta | reverse complement strand
GCATCATGAACTAATATTGCTGCGATTACGTTCATGTTTCCTTGATCAAGCTTTAGGAAAGGAAAGGAAAGGAAAGGAAAGGAAAGGAAAGGAAAGGAAAGGAAAGGAAAGGAAAGGAAAGGAAAGGAAAGGAAAGGAAAGGAAAGGAAAGGAAAGGAAAGGAAAGGAAAGGAAAAATTATACTAGTAGCTTAATTAAAAAAAAAATCAAATTTTTCCTTGGTCACATCTCTGATTGATTATTGTTCAACATTTTTTTCCTAATAATTGCGCATGCCATAACGCACTTTCTCACGTTATGATTTCTATCCACAACCTCTGAAAGTGGAGTCGGGTGGACTCCTCTTTTGGTCTTTCAGACATCCAATTCGCTTCGCACTCCTTGAAGTTTGAAATCCTAACGGATAGAGTGGACATTGTGAGGACCTGGGTCCCGAATCTCTTGCCATCAAACACCGAATTTCTCGGCCGACCGACGAAGACACGAAATCGAAGCTTCGGTGAGGGAAATCATAACGCAGTCATGTGTGTTCATTGCTGTAATTCTCAGGGCTCCCGTTGTGTCGCATTTCGACCTCCGCAGTCAGCGGTATATTCGGGACGACACCATCTACAACGCAGTACAAATGGAAATCAACCCGGAAGTAGAAGATGAGCTGGCAGTATCCGCACTTCCGGGTGGTAAAATGCTGAAGAAGTTCCTCATACTTTGAACATTACGTGGAATGCACGGATACACGGAGACTATTACGTTCATAGGGACGCCGTAAGCAGTATATAATAACTGATAATGCTTGCATAATATTAATAAGAATGCTCTAGATTGTTGTGTGGTATTTGTGGTAAGTGATGAAAACTATTTGATTTCATGAAACGCGTATGTGATGAGGCTGGCTTTTCTGTATTGTGGTGAAAGATCTAACTGACTAGTATTACTAGTTATACTCTCTGGTATTTTCAATATAATATTATTTCATTTGTTAATTTTATTCATTCATTCAAATAATTATTCGTCATTTACGTCTGATGAACTGCTTCAGACAATTCCGGAGAAGTCCTGTGTTTCACGTAATACAACATGGAAATCAGCTTTCGAGTCCTGGTCACCCTCCGCTCTTATTTTGTGACCTTCGGCTTTGACCCCTGCACAGGATGCCTCGCAGCGTTAGTGTCGGCTCCAGGACACGGCAAAATCACCAAAGGATCGAATAGTACACGTAATTGCAATACATAAATCACTAAGCATTAGGAAGCTCATCAGTGATGTCCGTTTCACAAGTAATCAAATGAAAGAAATAGAATTAATGCCTTAAAAATCAATCTTAAGTTATACCTCCCTTAATGCTTAATTGGCAATCACTGGTTTATTCAGTGGGATGCGATGAGGAATGGGAGTGAGTTGCACTGAAAGGAAGTCCTAATTCATGGAGTGACATCATTCTTCATTTAATTCAGTTCATCTTATACTGAGGACGAATCGGAATTTCAGCATCCCTGTAAACATTGTGAAATTTCAGGTGAATTCCAGAAATTGTTGATAATACAAAACCCACGGTACAAGAAGGCGTTGTAAACCATGAGGAATCATGGTTGTTTGTTGTACGACTACATTAAAACTGTTGCATGGTCAACACCACAAACCTGCATTTCATAATTTGTATTCGCTTGAATAGTTCCGAAGTAAATGCATAATGCTATAAAATATAGACACCTGAAGTACTCATTAACCAGCTCGGAAAATGGTTTCATGAATATTGGGTTAAATCTGAGACATTCAACTTTGACCTTAGAAGTTAACCAATGGATCAGCTCATTCAATTGGCCACAATCTGAACATAGCACTTATCACCTAATCCGGCTGACTCCACACCTAACATAGCCTATCACAACCAGCCCACGATAAACTTTATCATCCGTGACGTCATATGTCTGAGTAGAATCAGTTATGTCACTCCCGGTTAGTGAGAATGGGAATGATAGATTGAGGAGGCGACACAAGGGTGTCCGTCATCTTGCGGTAATAAGATTACCTTTGTATCAAGGGGGAGACCATTTGATGACTTTTATTGTGATTCTGGGGAGCAATTGAGAAGAAGAAGCTCCGAGAATAATCATTTTCAGGACCTAAAATAAGAATCCAGGCAACTATGCAATCGTAATATAGCGCGTCATTCGGTCAAATAATGAGTTCTTTGCTCGTGCTTGAGTCGACTCATTCGTGTGAATGTTTATAGCCAAAGATGTAAGAGATGCGTGATGCGTGCGTGATGCGTGTTGGGGTTTTACGGCTCCACCCAAACCAATCGGATGATACGGGCGCCAGAACAGAAGACCCGGGACCGGGGTTTCCCACTACTCTTATCGATAAATCCCAAGGGTTCTTTATCCTGCATACCACCATAGACAGTAGTACACAGCGCCCCGCCTTGTTACACAATTGGGCAGCACTGGAGAGTCACTGATGAATTACAATTATAACGAATCACAATTATAATTCACAATCATAACGCCCATGGCCTGATCGGGTCTCGAACCCGGGACCTCGACCCCCACGGTCGGCATAGGATTGCAGTCAGCCGGTTTAACCCACTGAGCTATTCGGTGCTCTTGATGTAAGAGATAAATGAGTAGAGCTGATCGGAAGTATGGTGCAGTCCCCTGGAAGAAATTCTTGAAATTTTGTTACGGCTCGTTTTCTGTTTCTTCTTTTCTCTTCAAAGAGTTTTAGGGTTAGAGTTATTCGCATTTTGTTATGGAATCGTGGATCGTTCAGTCTAGAAATATCGCTAATAACTGTTGATCCTGGAAAAAGGATGAAGTGTATCATGCCATGAATTATTAGGGACACATCCAGAAGAGGCTATAAAATTGATATTTCCAGTCGGGATCCTGTCACCCCTCCGCTGCAATGTTGCACACGTGCCATAAAAATACGGGGAAAACAAGTAAAGAATCTCGTGCGAGATTCTAATTAGATAATTACTCTCTCGTGAAGAGATCAACCTGGAAAGCTACTGATAGTTAATTAATTGGGAATAGGTAGCGAGAAGACAGATACATGCAATATACGTTGGGGTAATTTGGCTTGGAATAAATTTGTTGGAAGATCAAAGTCGCTGATGACTCACGGTGCAGCCAGAGAAAAAAAAAGCATGTGCATTCAATTCATTATTGATTCGATTTAAATTTATCCTTCCCCAATGAATGCTAGTCAATACTCCCTTGAGCACTACGCCCATGAATCTACCAATCACAGCTAAGTCTGCGGCCCTGATGCCTCAAACCTGTAGCCTATGATTAATCTAAAAAAAAAAAAAAAAAAAAAAAAACAGAAAAGGTAAGGTTACTATACATCAACCATCGTAGTAAGTATATGAATATGAATGACCCAAGTGGTGGCACTTCTCCCATCCATCCCGATTTGGTTATTTGCCATTTATATGTTTCAGTTGTTGGCTGTACATATATTCAAGTCATGATGCCACTAACAGGGTCAAAATAATATGAACCCAGCAATATAAATCGTCATAAACACATCAATACGAAGGTCATCGCCTTTCATCGTCTCATTACCATCACATTCACCAACCATAATGTTTTATCTGCCCAACATATCAAATGTTATGTGTTTAATTTGTATTGTGCCAGCAAGTAGGCCTCTGGCTCTATGTGTTTTAGATTAAAAATCCGAGACATACAGCAGCATTGGATGAATGAAACAGGTTGGCATTTATAAATATGGTATTCTTTAGTTATATGCATGACTGGTTTCGAATGTCAAAGTGGCGTTTTTCAGCTACACAAGAATTCATATTGAAATGTGACTCAATTAGAATTTGATGAAAATAAATCTCTCCTTTGTAGCCCGTGACGTCACGAGCTGTTTTTCTGTAAAAGTGGGTCTTTGCGTCGGCGAAACATCTTTTTGATGAGATTTCTGAAGTTCTCTCGCATCACACAGTAAATAATAAAGTTTGAACTTGAGTTCACAGCGAGAAGAAGACTAGCGATGGCATCGAATGAGAACGTGAAGGCCGTGGGCAGAACGAGAACTTTATAGTTCCTCAGAGTGAGAAGTAGGAGAAAAATGGCTTGCGGTAACAGACATATGCAAAATAACGTCACAATGGTCACCACAATTCGTGTGTACTTTCCTTGCCGTTCCTGCGTGGCGTTGCCACGGGGACTGTTGCTAAGTACGCTGGCGTAGATAGCATTGTGTCGATTGCGAGATTTTTGGATTTCCTGGGCTAAACGGGCGCTAAGGTATATCAAGATAGCGAATGGCAGGATAAATCGAAGGAAGAAATAGCCCAGGGTCCGGTATATCAGATGATACAAAGGGTTCGAAATTCGGAAGGTCATTGAGACCTTCCCCGTGACATCAGGGTCATGTGACGCACTCAGAAAATCACTGCAAGAAGCGGAAGTGGAGTTGAGCTGCACCCGACATCCGGTTTGGAAGAAGAGCGGGATTTGGAAAACGAATGCGGCGATGCAGATGACAGCCACCCCCGCGGTCATTCGCCGAATGGTCACGTACTTAACCGCGTGCAAGGGAATACACACCAAGATGTATCTTTCCAGAGTAACCAGCACTAACGTCCACGTTGATACCATCTGTGTGGCATGGTAGACTGGGTGGGTGTAAAGGATGAACAGGTGGTGAACGGTTTGACTTCGTAGGCTGAAGGACTCGATGTATTGATCAACCAGGGCGGGTTGAGTTGTAAACAGCAAGCAAAAAAGGAGAAATGCAATGTCAGCGGCCGCCAGGGCCCGTAAAGTGAAGGCAGTGCTCGGTTGGATGCGATCTCGACCCAGCACGATGATGGACAGGATGTTGCCGACGACACCGAAGACGACGACGATTGGCACGACGAAGACATAGAGCGCGAACCGGAGCTGTAGGCCAACATTGTCTTCCATGATGACCGAGCTGCGAGTGATCTCCGCGCGCAACTCACTCCGCCTTTTAACATTAACTGCAGTTGGAAACCTCGCCTCTGAGCCGCATTACTCTCTTCACTGCCTTCAGGCACGTTCCTTTACACCAAACGTTGAATCGATTGTTTTCTATGATAATTATAACAAATTCATGTCAAGGTCAGATATTTATGATTCTATATAGCTGTATCGTCGACATGGGCAGTGACATTACATATGATAGTCAATCATATAAAGCATCATCGCCATAATTATTAGTGTTTGACCCTGAATGAGGTAAGCATGTGTTAACAGCGCAAGCACTATTGCATAATTGCAGCCAAATAGGTCCATTTAAATCCTATAACAAGTATTTTGTGGTGTTATCACATATATTTTTTTTTTTTTTTTTTTTTGCATCGATTTTTTTTTTTTTTTTTTTAATTTCCCGATGCAACGCTGATTAGCTATAATGTTGGTCATTCTGTGTATACATCCTGCTTATACATGTATATAAGTTTCCTCAAATGAAACACGTTAGAAGTCTTTCTATAAAAAGGTACCAATTATATCCTGGATTCGGGATGTCTACAGAATTATTATACATATACCAGTAAAGTGATACTGTCAGCTATAATCTAAAATGAATTCATCGATCAGTAAGTGCCTTGTTTGTGATCGCAAATCGATCTTCTGTGGAAATTGTTGTTGTTTTTTTTCTATCCGTATCAGAGCCAATATCAATATATCAATTGATTAAATCACATTTTGCAAGGTACCGATCGAAACCCTTTCAACTTGTAGAAATCCCTTATAAAAACTCCCAATCTAACGTATCGATAGGTAATCACCAGCTCTCTCTGCCCCCGGATATCAATGAAAAATTAAAAGGAATATCGATTTCCAGGTCAAAAGGTCATTTGAACAGTTGCAATTTTTGCTGCATATTATTCCTCGTGGCGTACAATATTTACTTGCTAAATGATTGACTCTCACTGAACAGATTGCAGCAATTCTTGCTTTCGTAAGAAGTCATTTCAAATAATTGCGAGCAACAAACAGAAACGGGAAATGTTTGGTGTTGTGAGGCAATTAAACATTGAAGTGGTTGATCAAAGCGGAATTGTTTCTTTATGCCTGTGTAAGGCATCCATTGTTGTATTAAGCAAATTTGGAGAGGGAATGTTACCCAATTTTATGTAAATAGCATATAACTTAGAACTTAGGTTGTAGTCACAATCACTTGTTGACGATTGCTTCGGTTTTAACTTTTAATAGCCCTTGGTTTTAACTTTTAGACCCCATTCACACTCGTGGTCCCCATGAAAAATTGTCAGCCATGGGCTCTCGATCCGAAGCATTTACTCAAAGCAGGAAAGCGCTTTAGCAATCACATTATCTTTCTCTGATCATCCGTGTAACACACTCTGACGCTGTGCATTGGTGTGCAACCTGCCACGTAGAGGTCAATGAGAGGATTTGTAGGACTCGAAACCCGAATCCGACGGATTGCTCTCCCGGAAACTGACACCTGACTCCGTACTCTTCATGCCATCCCGTTATCCTATCCGTCCACATCGTCCATCGACAATGCCACACTCGATTTGTCATGAAGCCCAACACTTTCACAATTCGATAACTGAGGTTATGGTACTTCATGCAACAGAAATTGGCCTTTCAATCAATTGCATTAGCCCTTCACAACTTCATCTCCACACTCTCAGCTGATTTCACCTGGATATGCATGCTCATTGCACAAACACGAAATATGCAGGTATTGGTTTTGGCCCAAATGGTCGTCATACTTTGTAAACAGAGGCAAACTCTCCGACAATATGTCATAGACTAAGACGCTCAGTAACAGACACCGCAGCTGTTTGTTCGGGTTACTTTCTTTAATGTTTTCTTTGTCCGCTGTTGCTCGATAATTCATGTCCTTTATGCGATAGCTTACCCCAATAGACAAAATGTAATGATCGAACAGTTGTTTCGGTCGGGTTTGTATTTCATAGAATTTAAGTTAGAAGAGAGTTAAACGGGGTATCAATAAGTCACTAGTAGGACACATTTGTATGAATTTAATCAATTTCTACAAGTATAATATTATTGGATAATAATTAATGAGAGGGCATAATTATGGAAATCCGACCGTGTATAATGATGCGAAGAGTGGTTGCGCATTCTTTGGTTGGACGACAGACCTCAATACCCTGAACAGAAGCTATGCAATTGTGTTACTCTGTCAGTTGATTAGATTAGTGGTAAAGCATGATCACTTGGGGTAATTTATGCTCTGCAATTTTGTCAAAGATAATTTGATACATGTAATTACACCGAATGCATCCACCTCCCTTCCCGCTTGTGGCTTTACCCCATCATATAATCAACCGACCTCCTATAAATAGGAAGCATTGTTTTCCATCATAATTTTAGTGGAGCACAAATGCTGATTAATTAGGACTGATAGATAGGCGCAGGATTATAGGGTATTTGTTATCGTTGGCGGTTAACCCGTAGCAGAAGCATTGCAGGTTTATTTTTTATCCGTTGCTTTCGTGTTTAAGATCCGGAATTAAAAAAAAAAAAAAAAAAAACAGTTGCCATGATACACAAACAGTAAAACATTAATCATCCCAAGTATTAATTATCCATTGGCACACGTGATTCTCTTTAGAATCACGAACTGCGTCAATCTGTCGTTAATCAACTCATTCAAGCATGTCTGCGCGAGTGCACGCACAATTCATTAGGCCTGCAATTTTTTTTTTTTTTTTTTTTTTTTTTTTTTTTATATCGACGTAGAGTGGCCAGTAGCCCTTGACTTGGATATAATAATATGAGCCACAAATAATAAAGGACTGAATCTAAAACCTTCCTCTTCCATTATTTGGCATGAGATATTACTTCAGGTTAGTTGCAATTGCTTTTTTCTCCAGCTCGATGGTTTGATGAGCAAATGAGCAGATAAGCGGAACATTTTCAAGTGGCTGCTCAATGCCATCCATACTCCAATCCAATAATTACAAGTAACGAATGTTATATCGCAGCTCCCAAGTGTTGTTGTCTGTCGCAGATGGATAGATGTGAGGGAGCATTATTTCATGGAATTGAAGACGATTGGTCAAATACTATGACACAACGTGCCATAATGAGGAGTGAATTATATATAGTTCACATAGTGCAACATAAAAATGAGAACTAGGTAACGTGAAGAAGTAACGAGAGAGTGGGGAATTATTGATCTCGGTCGTGGCCGGTCTCATTTTCACTCATATTCAGATTTAATTTCTGCTTCTTCACTGTTAGCCGATGTGATAACGAGGCTTCAAGGAGATAAGCCTGTTTTTCATATGACTGATGTAATTCGATTTTCAGAAAATTCAATGCTTTTTCCTGTGGTTTTAAAACCTGTTCTGTACGCTCAATCTTTCATTGCATTTCTCTGTTATGTAATGTTTGTGTTATTTTAACCTTTCTACAACCAGCGATTTTAGAAAATTTAATATAAAATTGAGTATAACACATGGCGGACATTAAATTAAAGTGGGAGTATTATGCCCTGGACTATTATAAAACCTATATCGTGATCAAACTTAACTAAAAAAAGTAACGACACAAATCTCTGTTCATGTCGACTTTATGACTTATGAATGACGGGGCTTTTAGCTGTATATTGATCTCGGTTTTAAAGCTAGGGTTGAGATTTATCATCTCATAACTGAATACGCAAACATTTCACCAAATCCAGTGTCGTGTAACAGGGCTTCCTACATGGAGGTACTCCGGTCAGTGACGCGTCTCTCACATATTTGGCACATAAATCTCTCAACCATGACGTCATAATAATCAATATAGCGAGACATCTGAGATCCCATCTTCAGATCAATGAGGTGTCACATCAAATCAGCCGATGTATATTATACTAAACATTAGAGCGACCTGTACCTGAACAATAACAAACATGGAATATTATAACAGAGCAACGCAAGGAATGGTACTACAGCCAGCTAAGTTTTTTTTTTTCTTCTATTTTTATACTTCTTCATATAATTACAATTATTACGTTCTCTGATATGAATAATTGTGAAAATAGGGAAAGGCAAATACAAAGGTCGAGTAAAAATTGCATAATAGGGATAATACTTATTTAATCGGTATGTATGACAGCCCTGACCCCTCGAATGTCTCCCTGTGTGGAAGTGTTTTCGAAGTCCCGACAATTCGCCTATACTTTACTATTAGCATTAGCATCCGTCCCTCGAACGTCTCATTCTCGAATTTATCTTTGTGTCGAAGTGTTTTCTGTGTCCCCGAGACATATTTTCGATCTGTAGCTCGAAGTCGAAAAATTCAATGAGCATGTTTCTCAGTTTGGTTGGTAACTTCAAAGAGAGAGAGATATAGTCAGTTGTTTACAAAGCATCAAAACATCCCCGCCCCGACAAAGCAGTCGGCAGCCTTTATCTCTCCTCTGTTTAAGCCGCGACCAGAGCTTTGATTGGCTGACTCCAAAGATCAACGGACCGTGGATCTCAACTAAGCTATAATGCATTGTTGTTAGTGTATTTGTGATTATCTTTGATGAATGACCGACAAAAGACCGCGACCAGAGCTTGGCTGACTCCTAAAATTAATAGACCGTGGATAGATCCAATCTCCTTGGTGGATATCGACTAAGGCATTGTTGTTGGTGTGCTTGTGATGGTATTTAATGAATTGCTGACAAAAGACTGCACCCATTTGAAGCTAGAGAAATCCAGCCTTAGATCTACACGTTGATAATTATTTGTTAATTAAAAGTTTCAATCTCAATTTCTCCTAATCATTTCTTTGGTCTAGATTTCTCGTAAGTCATGAGATCACGGTTCATAGTTTATGAGTTCATAACGCATGCTGTTAATCATAACGTTAGAGCACGGTTTGGAATCATAACGGTCCTATCATAGCGGCCTCGATCTGCCCGTCGAAGTATCCTTGAGTCGAAGTATTTGAGCTAACCCCACGAACTTTGACACATCGAGGCTTTAATGTAAATATGATGAGCAAACTTATAATAATTATTAGATAAATTTATAGGTTGAGAAGATATCCTTAAGGCGTTCTGGTTGACAAAACGACCGGATAGTTGTTACAAAGAGAACATAAAGGATGAATCGTGGTAGCTTCATAACGTCCATAACACAATACTGTATGACTATAAGCGCATGTATACATGATCTATCCTGAAACATAACGGAATTAAGGGCAATCGTTGGCGAAGGGCTTCCGAGGCTGTGGATATGCCATAACGTACATGACCCGTTATTATGACCCGGGGAGCAGTGAAGACCCGTCATTGTTATAGTTTTTTGTTTTTGTTTTTGTTTTGTTTTTTGTTTTTTGTAAGTTTAACTTCAGAGAGAAAATATTGAAAACTGATGATGTCATACCATGTCCTTCACTGGTCTCCGGCGCTACTGAAAAGTAGCACCGCTGTTACGGCATGTATAGTCCTACTGAAAAAGTGGTCCTAGGACTGCTGTACCATTCCTAGCAATATATCTGGCATTAGGAGACCTACTAGGACCACCTATCCTAGGTATGTAAAATATATTTTCTGTGTAGCAGAAGCTAGGACTATTTATCCCGAGGGATTATACACTATGATACAGCAAACACAAGGTCTATTGTCCGGGTGCGAATGTAGTCCTGTATGCTTTTGACGCATTTCACTCAATCTACCGGCCTTCTCATATGGAGTAGTGTGTAACATTGTGTCACTGAGATGTGGATTGTTAAGGGTTCGAATCTCATCTCCACAGAATAATTGTTTTATTAATCTCTTGAATTGGACTGAATGGGACTTCATTTCCTGCACATAACGTTTGATACCCATAGTTTTCACGTTCTGTATTTTCTCTTTCTTTGTTGGGAATTTACCATTTAATTTATTATCATGTATATATAGTTGTTCTCAATCGACAAGAAAAGATGAGATGATGGCAGATTTGCAGAATGAGTGTAACAAACAATCATTTGTTTGAAATATATCCTTGCCGATTTCGTCTGTTCGTGAGGAATCACTCGGAAATAGACCCCGGAGCCGCCGCCGATATGTACTAGCCGCCGCCGATTGGACGTTTAGCCAGCCGCCGCCGATTGGTGCCGTCGGCCGGCCGCTATATCAGCCGACACTGTCATCAGCGGCTCTCAGTCGATTCAATCCAAATATTTTACATTCAGTATTACAAGAAGGTATCATTTGTACAAGTCTTTATTTTGTTTATAGTATTGTTTATATACTTACTATCTAAGCTATTCGTGGAAGTAGATTTTATTCAGTTTGCTTCATTAAAATTAATTTAATGATTTATACCATACTGTATAATATTATGTATGCCCATACATATACTAGGGTTGTCTCAAAATATATCGGACTGACATAGGATGCGCAGTTTGCGTACTAGGGTTAATGTAAAACATTCCCTCGAGAGTGGATCAATGGTTGCTATAGCTACATGTATATTTCTGATAGGTCTATTTACCTAGTATTAATCCTACCTTTTTGATTGATTGTACTATAACAGCACTGCCGAACCCTAAAACAATTTGTATTGGCTTTTCATGCCATTTGGTTCATATCATTGCTTAGACAAGCAGTGTTATGAACCAAATGGCATGAAAAGCCAATACAAATAGCGTTTGTCGGTAAAATGAAAATAGCACCAGTTGTACCGTTGTTCAAGAAAAATTCCCCAAAAGAAATTTGTATAACTACAGACCCATTTCTCTCTTGCCTGTGTTCTAAAAAATTCTGGAGAAACTAGTCCACAAAAGATTGTACGATTACTTGTTGGTCAAAAATTTCCTATCTCCCATCAGTTTGGCTTCCAACCAGACAGAAACACAACCCAAGCACTGCATGGTATCGGTAGTCGACAGAATAAGCAGAGCATTAAAGCAGGGCAAAGTCACCATAGGTGTTCTGCTTGACTTTCAAAAGACATTCGACACAGTACAACATAAAATTCTTCTCTCCAAGCTTTTGAGGTATAAAATCCGCGGTACCCCTCAAAGTTGATTCACTAACTACTTATTGGGACGTCAACAAAGGGTAATTTTTAATGACTGTACTTCTATTGGCTGTACTGATTTAATTTCTTGTGGTGTCCCTCCGGGTTCAATCCTAGGTCCTTTATTGTTTTAGTTACATTAACGATGTCACTTCTGTCTCTGAACGTATGCATTTTACTCTCATCGCTGATGATATCATAACGCTTTTATCTCTGATCCAAATGTCAACGCAGCGATAACTAGTATCATAGTATGAACGAAGAATTAAGGCGACTTAACATCTGACTCGATGTAATTTGTTTTATTTTTGACATTTTTCATACATTACAATAACTATTCTATCCTATTTTATTCTATCCTATCCCATATATGTAACACAGAGTTTGCAATCCGAGTCATAAAAAACGACGAATGCTTCATTCAAGATCCTGATGCAACAACACATTTAGTTCGCCACTCTCTTTCCTCTTCCAACCTGTTCCTCTAATTGCTTTCTCTTCCCGCTGCATATTATACTTAGAAGTTCATAGAACCCAGCTGAATTTGCAAACAAAGTGATAATGGTGATAATGATGTTCATGGAAGTTTATGAAACGCCCTAAATGCATTGAACTTGAGTAAAGCAAGAGAGTGTAATTAAGTGGGACTTGATTATTTGGAAATCGTTCGATCTTAAAATCACCACATCAGTATAGTAGTACATGTAGAGAGTACATGAGTATGTACACTCGTTTGTATTAACTGCTGGCATCATTATACATATAGGATGATGTAGCACCCATTGCCAAGCCACTTCAAGCCGCAGCTAGCCGCGATCGCAATGCTGAGCCGATATCTCTGATTGATTAAGCAGCTAGCCGGTCATTTTTACTTCAGCCAGCCGATTCTGGCCAATTACAATCGGCTCAGGGATCTACTCGATCGGAAAGGTCGATGATGCGCAGATTACAACAATTCCTTTGGGTGGGTATAGTAATGTTGGAACAAGCGCATTTGCAATCACAAAGAAAGTTCGAAATACTTTCGAGTTTAGGGGCGTCCGAAATTATTTGACGACTAAGTCCTACCTGAAAGGCTTCACAGCTTCGAGAAAGCGAGCGATCCACAGGACAGCGTTATTAAATTTCAAGGTGGGTGATTTTCCGCTTCCTGCCATTCCATTAGATAATGATTTATTGGTCAAAATAATGCTGTATTACCTTTTTTTCTTCTTCGTTTTCCCATGGTTCAATATACAGAGCTGTTTTTTAATAGTGTTTGGCTGCGGGGAGGTGCATTTAACTTCAAAACATCTCGAGCTGGATAAAACGTACGGTAAGGTTCGACGACGTTTCTGATGGCCAAATATTGTCAACTCATTTAGTGGTTTTGTCTCCAAGTACGACTGTGTCAAAGGAATAGCCCACATGTCAATTTAAAAACAGTACCTCTGACGAGTATCTCTGTGCCAGCAAAGGCCTGGTACCTGCAGGTGACTTTTAATTCGGTACACTGTAACAATGTCCTCACAGAAATGTGTTGTCTGTTCCAGATTGGGATCCAGCAGACCAGAAGAGCGGCAAAAAAAACATCTTGTGAGTGACCGAAAGGAATTTGTACAAGTTGAAAAATATAGATCGAGAATTGAAGCAAGCAGTCAATCCAGCTAATAATTTATAAAGATGTACCAATCGTAATAAACACAATTTCACGCCCTGTACAACTGTTATTGGCTCTAATCCAATGCAGCGGACTATCCATCCTAGTATGTACAGTTCCACTGGGACCACTAATCCTAATGGTAGGACTAGCTATATGCCCTAGGAATAGTAGTCTGCCGGACTACTATTCCTAGAACATGAAGTCCTAGAACTATACAAACCAGGACTTAGAGTCCGCCGGACTGCTTTTTCGAGGGATTAAAGAGACTGTTACACCGGCACACACCGATGAAAACCCACCCCGATTATGGTACATCCATTTCACTCGATTTCCCATGAGGTCAATCCGAATTCCAAAGATGGCTCACAAGGCGAGGCGAGTGAAAAGGAATGCACAGTATCTGCTGAATACTACCAGTTGACTAAATGTTACTATAAATAACAGCCAATGAGATACCACCTGTCATCGGTGTGTGCCTGTGTCCAGGAAACCGGTGAAACCGACTCCTTCCCCCCCCCCACCGCCCTCCCCACAGATCAACCATTGGAGTTAATCGTCTCCACCGCTGGGTGCATAATATTATGAAGACTTCAACAATATAGAGAATGACGTGATTATGCAAGCCTGTTAACCTCCCCATACGTGCATAAGGGAATTCCGTTATGCAACACTTTACACCCTCAAAGGCAAACGATTTACGACTTCAAAGAAGATGTAGCCCCACAGGAAACTCTGTCTGCATTCCGATCTTCTGATAGTTCGGGGGTATTTCTGTCTGCCTTATCATAAGTGAAGCTTTTTTTAGGAGTTTGTCAGTGAAGACACAGAGATAT
>KB311595.1:49335-73363 GCA_000328365.1 Capitella teleta | reverse complement strand
AATGTAATATTTGTGTATATGTTGGAGGCATGTTATTGCCTTACAAGTGTCTGCACGGATATTTTTCAACTGATGTAATATCGAGGCTAATTACATAACTTTACATTAATTTATATTCTTTACTTCACTGTCTCATTAGAGGAATAAATTGTGCACTTTCGGGAAAGTAAAATAATGAAACTCAAAAGTTCAGAATTTCTAACGATGAAAAACATATTTTGGCGGGTGACGAATAAACTTTTTCGCTCAATTCGAACCCTGAATTAACGTTTTCGTGGAATTGTCCATAAACATATCACAGCTAAGACAACTCGTGTTTTATTGTCGCGCGGGTCGTGTATATAAAGACGTCAATTCGACATTGTCGACACTACGTTGACTTTGCCTAAAGACCACCAGCCCACAATTGCATCAGCAACTCAATCTAAGTAAGTTTCTTTTCGAATAACATACATTTATATGTACTTTGAATGCAATTTTAACTCAGTTTTTCGTTGAATGCTTAGTTTTCAATGCTTTGTAATCTAAAAAGGCTCTTCTCTTAGATACTAATCTAGTACAATCAAAGTCTGCTAATTTTACACTCGGATTTTAAAATATAATTAAATTATCTGTTTCTACGCTGCTTTATTCAATGTTGAGGTCAAATGGTTTGCAAAATCCATGTTGATATCCGCAGATGTGTTTCTGGCGCAAAATACACGTGCCAAGCTAATGAGTAATGAGCAAGCACTTTGTTTTTGGAGTTTTTCATTTGGGTTTTATCAAGTTGGCGAAATTATGCTCGCATAAATCGATTACAAATGAAATATTTCAACTTCGATGGCATTGAATCACAATAAATAGAGAGAAGAATACAACATAAAACTTTTAAAATCCGATTTAGACGGGAAGCCAATGTAGTGCCCATAATGTGGGTATTGTGTGGTCCCTAATTCTTGAACGCGTAATTAAGGGACAAGTCACGGGAAGGAGGTGATTATGCTAGGATTGATAATGTTCAAGTGAATGTGGAGCCAAATAACCGACGAGACGAAGTCGAGTTCGGTTATTTGGTTACTGGTTATTGAACGCTCTTCTTTGGAAATTGAACAACTTTATTTTTTTTTTATCTGTACTGAATATGCCGATCTCTCTCACTGAGATTTTCTTTTCCAATTTCCTTTTTCCATTTTTTTCTTTTCCATTTTCCTTAACTATGTCATTATTAGTATCGTTAAAAAAATGTATGTCAAATTGAATGGCACGAATAAAAAGATTTTTATGTTGTACAATATATTAAGGCATACTAAAATTTCCAGTTCCCTAAGTTCTCTTATTTTTCTCCAGGATGGAATCAATCGTCCGAATCCGCATGTTCGTCCTGAAGGCGTGCGTGGCTGCCATTATGTTCATGGGGATGGCCGTTGTCGAAGAAGCCGTGGTGCAGGTCTGCCCACCCGATTGTTAGGAGTGGCAAGAAGAGCCGACACATAAGAGCTCCTCTTATCGTCCAAGGCCAATTTTTATTTGCAATTTGTTCAATAAATAAAATCGATTTGCATGGCCAGGCAGCAAACACTGACCATAAGTTGCCTTCCTTGAATCTGTCTACGTGTTCTGCTGTGTGTATTGGATAGTAGAGGTTAATCGTTAAACTTTTCAACTTGACCATGCTATTTTTTGTAACATTTTCCTCGGGAGGGGACCCATCGATTAAACCTGATTAAAAATTAAGCTGAAAGTATGCCTGACTCGATTTGATAGGTATCAACACACTCGGAGCCTAATTTCGTGCATAAACTGGAAAATAAATAAACACCCATACCTGTTCAAGGCGTTGTCAAGAAAACGCGCATTTTGAAGATTTTGTCCGAATAGTTATTTGAGCGCACAAAGTGATGACGTCACCTAAGACAAACGCTATTCATAGGCATTTCATGTAACCACAACCCACTGGTAAGACTCGCTGTGGATACCAATTTAGAATCTGTCAAAAACAACTTGAAGTTGCCTTTTCAAAGTAGGCCTTTACTGTGACTGTCTGAGCACCAGTCTGAGCGGGGAAGACGATTCTCCTTTGATAATATCAACGACAGTATGCAATTGATCTGTTTTCACTCAAGAATTTCAGAGAATGGATGCTTATCTCAGGTCACGGGGTAATCGAGACTTGGCTGATACGAGCGCACCTCAACTTTTCAGTTTCATGCACTGCATTATCGCCCGATCTACCCTGATAATTGAATATTATCAAAAGCTTAATATAGTATGATGCATGTGAGCCGCTCATAGATCACACATCAAAGCATGTACATGCATGTACATTTGCATGCATATGCATGCCTACACAATAGCATGCGTGCATCATACATGTAGATCTGTACATGAAAGAGTGCATGTGTACACGCGGAAGAAGGCGACTCAGCCAAGTGCTGTGTGCGCTATGTATTCAACTTTTAAGTATCCCGTCACCGTCTGTTTGCTGTTCAGTTGATTAAACCTACTTTATTACGTCTCTCAACTTTCTTAAGAACTACGAATTGTGTGACAACTAATTAATTTGGACATCAGAGGGATTACGAAAGCAGATAAAAGAACAAAGCTTGCCGGTTCGTGAATCGGCGCAAGATAGAGTAATTACGGGTGAATGCAGAATAATTACATAATCATCAATTGCGCGCGCTATCAGCAACAGGCGGCGATCACGTGTTGCTGCCTCGTGGCCTCTTAACTTCCTACTAGGTCTATTCAAACTCAGGAAACATTAAATTTGACGATATTAGTTGACAATTGATTGAGATCATTCCGGATCCAGGATCAGAGTAGTAAGTAACAGAGCTAGTTATTTTCCGATGATTACTAATCTTCTTACATAACAACTGGGTAATCAATTACAAGTACCAAATAGTTATATACAATTATAATAATCAAGAAGAATGGATGCATATAGATGATGAAATTCGAACACAAGGAAAATTTAAATTTCAACCGTGAAACTGCGAACAAACTATTATTCAATCAATTGTTACGAATGTGTGGAGCGTATCAATCGTATTTTACAAATGATGCCACTTGTATTAGCAATTCAGAGTACAACACCACATGTATGTGATATACATGTGTATACATGATGAACGATGTAATCGTATAAGGAATAGCTCATCGGTAAAAACGGATGAAGGCAGCTGAAGAATCGTTGAAGATGCATGTAATAGTAGTTGAAATGCGTGGATATAATTTTGCGTGTCTGCTCTCAACGGACGCTAAGAACAGAATGATGTAACATTCAAATAAGTAATCCTGAATATTCAGGCTTCATGCATACATTATAACGTTTGGCCTTTAATTGCCAGTGCCCATGTGGCTAAGCTGGAACAAACACACACTGTTTGCATTTGCTTAGCGACTTAATTTGTTGAATGCTTTCAGATAAGTCGTCAGATATATGAATGAAAAAATGCATGATTGTGGCATGTGATAATTTTAATTCCTTTCTTGTTAGAGAAGTTTCACCTACGTGGCACAGATATTTTCTTATGTGTATAATTCTCGCCACAAAAGTGGCAGAAGAACGACAGTGGCAAGAAGCGATACTTCTGTGGCAATGATGATGGGTAAATGGCATATAACCGACACCTGAATGCTATTGGGGTTACATTACCACTGGAGCAATTACAGTGGAATCTGTGGTATATAGAGCTACAGCAATATGGCATCTGAACATCCTGAACATCAAGCAATCGACTCTTAAGCCATAACGAATAGAACCCCTCCCTCTCAATTTAGGCGTTGGTATAATCGTGCAAAGCTGATCATTTAAGTGTAAGAAAGAATCGAATACGACTGATAACCGATAAACAAAAATATACAAGTACAAGTACAAGTACAAGTACAAGTACAAGTACAAGTACAAGTACAAGTACAAGTACAAGTACAAGTACAAGTACAAGTACAAGTACAAGTACCAATTCCAATACCAGTACCAGTACCAGTACAAATGCAAGTACGAGTACAAGTGTAAGTGTTAGTGTAAGTGTGAGTGTAAGTGTGAGGTATAAGGTTAGATGTATAAGTGTAAGTATAATTTCCGACCTGCGTCTCTGTTCAATGCACAATGTGACATTTTCAAAGCTCTAAGTGTATAAACACAAGAGGTCTCGTGCATTAAAAATAGTGCGGACAAACAGACAAACGGAGGCTAGTGATATACATGTATATAATAAATAATGAAGATTGTCAGAGGAGTTCCAACACTGTCCATTGCTTTATTGAGTCGATAGACTAATTCAATAGATTTCATCGTATGCATTGTACAATGCGTCATAGCAGAAACGTGACTATTTATTCTATCACTAGCATCCTCCTGTCAGACAATAGAAGCATCACATCCCTCAATTTAAATAAATCATGCTCTGCTTTGCCCTCTAATCCCGAAGCAGCAGTTAAAGCTAGCCTCATTCGGGACATCATAGATAATAATTTTCAGTCCCCCCTCTAGACAAGAGATGAAATAGAATACATCCTTGAGGATATATATGTATCCATTAGGTTCGCTTTTGAACCTTTTTTTTTTTTTAGTTATAGTTTTTTTGTGTTTTATTTTTGTTTTGTTTCGTTTTGTTTTTTTTTATTTTTATTTTTTATTTATTGTTTTTTTTTAACTACACAAATATGATATCATATATCAATGTATACATGTATTGTATTTTGTGTGAAATAAATGATGAATGAATGCCGACCTCGCCCAACCTGCCAGGGCCAGTTACCAACAAGCCTCCTATTGACTACATGCACAACCAGACATGAACAACAGGAAGGCATCAGATTTTAGTTTATACAAGAATATACATGTGCAATACTTGTTAAAATCATAAACTTTTAGAATATGACAATGTGAAAAAGTAGAGCTTGTATGTTCACGATAACCAAATTTACATATCAGTATAGCCCTCTTTTTGCAGGAGCAGAATACGTTTCAAATGAGAGTGGTTGTATTTCTCATATGATATTGCAATTATTAATGTAGGGAAGAATAATTATAAAGGGCAAGTAATGTTATTCTATTAAATCTTTTTGAGACGTTTTTCATAATTCCAACACATTTTGATATATTTTTACAGACATAGGAGACGAGTTGGCCCAAAGTGAGGGAGTTTTCTATCTGAATACCCCAAAAAAGTGGTACAGGACACCGTATCAATTGTAATTCCTTCAAGGGACAAGAAAAGAGTGCTCTTACGTTTTTCGTGGTTTAAAGATATAATCATTGAATGAGTTTTTTAAGATTCAATGAAAGATGATTAAATTGGAACCAGGTGTTTAGATTGTCAAGTTCAATATTAAAATCAGCAGCCATTGTCTCAATATACCTTCCCGGCAGAAAAATGTTAGTATCATCAACATACATTATTGCAAATGAATTACTGATAACATTTGGTAAGTCATTAATATAGACCAAGAACAATAGGGGACCGAGAATACTGCCCTGCAGGACTCCATTGGAACAAGGTTCTCTGATACTAAGATGATTATTTAGTATTACACGTTGACAGCGACTGAAGAGTCATCATAACACCATAAAACTCAAGCTTTTTCAATAAAATTTCAAAATTAACAGTGTCAGACGCTTTTTTAAGTCGAGAAAGAGTCCAATAATATCATTTCCTTTGTCAAGCTCACTCGAAAGTCTATCAACAGTGTCAGCAAGGACCATTTTAGTTGAAAGTCCTTTCCTATAATCATACTAAGAAAATGTAAAAAATTTGGCATTCCTTGTGTCCTCTTTCTTCAACTTTAATTTACTTATCCACACATTAACAGTCAACATCGGAAGCTCACCTTTTAAAAACTGTTTTAGCTCCAGGCTGACTGCTCGTCTATAATGTTACCCGGAAAAGAGTAGATGTCGGTGTGCCAACGGTAAATTGTATCCTTATTGTGGCTTACGAGTGTTATATATATTGGAACTAAATCATAAGGCTGAGTCTCCAAGAGTTAGAGCACCAATCATTTATTTGTGTCGTCGCTCAATGAAATCAATAATATATAACTGAGAATTCAGCATGGTGTCTTCCTTTTTTTTTCTTTTAACTACACAAATATGATATCATATATCAATGTATACATGTATTGTATTTTGTGTGAAATAAATGATGAATGATATTCAAACACAGACCGTGTTGATCATGTTTTCTGGGGTTTTTTTTTAGCAGAGTTGGCCTTTAGAAGTCTACTCCATGTTAAAAAAAAATGTCGTTGCTAAAATTAAAAGAGAAAAATACATGTTTTGCTGAATGCTGTGTGTGTTATTTTGATTGAAATAAATCGGCATCAATGTCGATGAAATTAGAATTGAAATAATAGGAATATAGCAGCATGAAATGAGAAGCTTTGTAATCGTTACCATGGAGTACTTCTAGATTATAAAGTATAGATTAGTTTTTTACAAGAAATATTAAGCCCCAATAATAAAACGCAATGACACCTATACAGACATCAGCAACATGCAATGGTGATAAATTATCTCAAGGATAATCTTAGACCATTACGATTGAATATTCCTTAAAAATACATTGAAAATTTTGAACTGAAGTATGCTGCAATCCAATAGTACAAGAAACACAGTAAACACAATGAAACGCCCATTTCGTAAACCGAGGGCACGTACTAAAAAAAAAGCAAATAAAAAAAAGCAAAAAAAAAAAAAAAAAAAAAAATACATGAAAATAATTTAAATGATGTGCTACATGGAGTCATCGCGTGCACACCATGTCATATTAATTGTGTTGCAGATTCGATCCGTGATCATTCGCATTTAATGGATAATTTAATACTTTCTCTAAAATTTCATCCCTCAATTTTGCGTTATCGCTTTCTTTTTTCTTCCCTCTGATCTTCTGTGTTCACAGCGTTCTTTTCTTCTTTATCTTCTTCTTTTTTTTTTTTTTGCTTCTCTCTGTTCTTCTATATTTTCTTTTCAACCTTCTGATCGACTTTATTTTCTTCCTTTTAGTCTCATTTTGTCTTCTCTCTATTTTTCTCCTCATAAAAGAGTTTCAATAGTTTTCCCTTAGATTCGTAGAAGTCGGCCAACACGCCCGGAGATATTTTGGTTGGAGTCGGTATTGTTTCTTTTTCTGCGTATTTCGTAATTTGGTCCCAGGTTTTCAGAAACAGAGCCTCGTCATGTATATGAGTAAATACATACTTATACCACTCAGTTGGATGGGCAAAGAACGCTTCCATCTCGCGCTGATTACAGTATACATTCCTCATCGTGTTGAGCTTTAGATTTATATGTTTTGGTAGGAGGCCAGAAATATACACATCATCCACCCAGAAAAACTTCACAAAGAATGAAGCATCGTACAACTTAGGTGCAACGTCAGTTGACAATACGTACGACAATCCCTGGCAGTACGGAGGGTACAGATCCTCCGTGTACATCTCTTTCGGAATGGCCCACTTTCCTGTCCGCTGTACGTATGTTTTCCACGAAACCGAACACAAAATCAAGTTCTTGGTGAATTCAGCCCCTTCGAGTTGCATGAGGTGGTTTTGTAGAGTGTACATGTTGACAAAGACATCGTCGTCGGTCTTGAGGATGTATTTGACATTATTGCAGAAATGAGAGATGAACTTGAGACCAGCGATTCCTTTGAAGGTGAGGTTGTGATATGTGTCCTCGAAGTCCTCCTCCAGAATGTCTCCGTATGCCGTCGATTCGAACTGCAGAGCATCTTGCATCGACTTGATATTGTTTGTTTTACCCATGACGAACAAGACTCGCATGTTGGGGAATCTCTTTATATCTCCCCACGTCTGTCGAATCACGGCCCTCCGCCGGTAGTGGTCAGCACCAGTGTGCACATACACCAGCATAAAGAGGTTTTTTATCCTACATATGTTGGGGTTGCTCAACACAGCATTATACGGATGAGGATTGACCACTCCGATTCCGTCCTCGTGGTCATCGACCAGACTCTTTGGCAGCACTGCTTTCATTGGAAGGAGGTCATCTTGAGATGTTTCTGTCGAAGCTGTCACATTTTGGCTAAGTTTGGCTACGTTGGCCACAAATAGCGGCTTGTTCACTTTCAATTGTTCGGCATCTTGATCCAGGTGCTCAGAGGTAGCGTGGACGTCATATGACACAACAGCTGACGGCAGTACGTAGATATGAATCGACTTCATGACTCCGAGCAGGATTCCAATAAAGATGGCGGTAGATTTCACTCTGGAAAAACGCTGCAACCACATTCTGGTTTTGTTTTGATCTTCTCTTGTTTTATTCTTTCTCTTTTCAGGCTTCTCCAGCTATGAAGAATCGTGGGAGTTGAATGATCAAAAATCACTGCAGCGTTCTGAATGGAGATAAAAGAAATTTGAATGAATTGACGAGCATGCTGTGCCAGGTGCATATTATAACAAGCTATGTGTATCATTTGAATACCATGCATTATGATTATTATTAATTATGATTATTATTAATTATGATTATTATTATGATTATTATTATGATGCATGATATAATAATAAATCAAACTTGGGTTTCTCCACCCCCTCATTTATTTTGAGAATTGAGGCAAATACGTCTGCTTTAAAAAATAAAACTTAAAACATTTTTATTTATCGAACATTTTTCATGATCATGTACCCATTTTTATCATTATTTTGTTCATTTGTATTGCGTTTGGAGCACTTGGATTTTACGCATTATAAAATAAAATTTATTATTATTTATTATTTATACCAACATAAAAAAAAAATATAGTTGTAATGATTATTACAGAATTACAGAACCAGCAATCGCTTGATGCTTTTAAAGCCCAACTTAAGACTTACTATTTTAACATTTCATTTTCTAGTATTTAATGATTTTCCTTTTTACCTCTGTTTGTACAGCGCATTTGAATGTTCTTTGATATTGCTGAAAATGCGTTTTAAATGTAATAAATGAAATGAAATGAAATGATCTATGAATTACGTTGAAATCTGTATCTAATGGTATAATAAATCATGCACTAAATAATTCCCTATTGCACTGTTAGGTAATGGGAAGTCAGGTGCTGACGTATGTGAGTCAGAGAAGCTGTTCTGGTCGATTCGCCTCGCTCGGCCGAGCAGCAGAAGAAACGATATTGCTCGTCGTTTAAGAGGCGTTAGGTTGATCAACGATACGCGAGGATTCGATGGTAATACCCGGCCATTTTTGTATAGCCTCAGAAGATTGGTTTCTGCACGTTGGTGTGGGAAGTTTAGAGGTTTTTAATTGATATACTACGTCAGTCACGACGCACAGTCCTTGCGTGAAGGCACAGGTGCGCAGGTGACTTGTTTTGAGTACAGTTTCAAGTGATATTTGAGAGGTTGTTCGAATTAACATTTCTCGGCCTAACATTATAAAAATGGTCGGGCATGTTTCATGCACCTAATGCCACGTACCTACCTAGCGCAATTCCAGTGTTTCAACTGAATGTGTCGCAGTCAGATTTCCATTTAATTCTCATTTGAGCAAAACAAATACACACATAGCGTCCTCGATTAAAATCATCAATCAGATTTTCCGAGAAAGTGTTATGCGAGGCCAACACATTTTGGCATCCGGAATGAGGCTTTCATGGTGATGCATGTATCGGTAGATGTGCTCTCAATCAAAAACGAACCAAAGAAAAAAAAGGTTACTCCCTGATTGTGTTCTGTCGTTGCAAATTTCATTTCTCTAGCCTTGCACGTTCTTCGTTAAGCCGATAACTTTTCGAACAACCCTCATAGGTAGTTGTCGGCACACGTTAATGATTGGCTTCAAATCAAGTCTTGAATTTATTTCACCCGACAAAGTTATTATTTTACTTACTATGGGAAATATGATCATCAATTTGCTATAATTGTAAAGTGAACAATGAAGGCACACATATTGTTATGATTATCAGCAGTTTGCATAAAAATTATCACTACATGTATTGAGTATATTTAACAAGAAACCACGTTGGCTAATGATGATAGTAGTATAGCTAAATTGCATGTAAATTACTGCAATGCGCTTAAGACATATTTACATGCGTACACAGTAATAAATCCGCTGCTATCAAGCAATCTCTTATTTGTTGGGTGGTGTCATCAATATAAAAATTCGTGCAAAAATAAGAATCTTCAAAAAGAAATCATTGCTTCGGTATCTCGATCTTTGTGCATAGGTGTACAATATTTGAATTCAGGTCAGAGGAACTTCCACTGATCGACGAATAAAAACAAGTGCGTGTGCATGTAATTTAAAGAGGACCTCTGCTTGTTTTGAACTTGTAATGGAAGATAAAGGATGCTTCCTAAAAGACAAATTCGCCTTTTGACTGACATACTTTTAGACAATACGCTTGCTGTGGGCTAATTCCTAGATCATCGAATTAATTTTGAGAGGTTTAAAATCTCGCTTTCATCTCGGCTTCGATTTCGGACTGTTGTGACGTGCAGCCAATTCTAAGGCATGCATCACCGGAAGTGCGTTCCATCTCCTTGAAATGTATCGCGCTATGACGTTCCATTGCGTTCTCTTTTTAACGTGTAATTGCATGTAACGCTATGACGTCACTAATAGGTTTGCGATCGTGTTATGTCTAATCTTTGCAATAATTATATGCAAATAATTTGTGTCTGAGATAATGTTCCAATCGATGAGTTCAATTATATCAAAGTAATGTCACGAAGTCGCGCTAGACATTAAACAACATTAAACTATTCGCCATGCTCGACTGCGAAGAACATATTCCCCGAATAAAAGGATGACCCCTCTTACCGCGAAAATCGAGTGCCACGAAATATTCTAGATGATTAATCGCGTTACCACTCATTATAGCTTTAAAAAATATTCGACGTTTAAAACGTTTTCAAACTAGAGCACAGATTATTATTTCCAAATGCAATGGCTTAATAAGTTAATATCTATATGGAGGTACATTGTGGCGCTTACTTAAACTTATTTAAATGTTAAACACCAGGATCAACTAAAAGTAAATTACTTGGAAATCATTTTTACTCTACCCTCCTTTCTTGTTGGGCTTCTTCTGAGATGTGACCTTGAATCGTGTGTGACATAAGGGAACGTTGTCCTGATGTTCTTAGACCCTTCCTCATTAAGCACAACTTGCTTATAATATAAAACAGATCGAAATGGATATACTTTTGAAGTAATGAATGTAGATATAATGTTTGATTGGAATAATGTGGTCACACAACAAATATCAATGCCTGAAAACATCATAAGTTTCGTCAACGCAGTGAGGACACAGAGGAAATATAATGAGAGAGGACATGTGAGCAAAAGCCTATGGGGGCGATGTCTTTCGCCTCGCAAGCGCATTTTGCGATTAGGAACGGTGATAGCTCGAGCGCCAGTCCCCGTTTAACATGGGTTTTTTCTATGCCCGACAAATAAACGACTGTTAACATGGCCATATCTTTTTACTCCAGAAAACTAGAGCTTCGAAATTTAAAATATATAGAGATGCAACCATCACAAATACATCGTGAAAATCCCAAATCAATATCGCTGATAATGACAAAGTTATTCGACTTTTGAAAAACATTATCAGAAATGTTTTCTTTTTAAAGCAAAGCGATTGCGTCTCCACGCCGAGCCCACGGAATGTTTGTTGTGTAATTAGAGAGCATTTGTTTAGCTCCTTATCTGCAAACTCGCCTCGTCACTCGTTGAAGCGAATAATTGTGAAGCCATAACGGAATAAAACGATTTATTTGGAAGAAAAGTTTCAAGAAATAGTGGATTAGGGTTGAAATATATTTTTTTATTCGACAAATAATATTCACAAATATATATAGTCAACGTCCACGTCTATTAGGAACCTCGGTGTGCTATTTAACTCTGCATTTACTTTAGAAGATCACGTGAATGCTCTGTGCCGGACTATGTTCTTCCACATCAATCGCATTTGGAGAATTCGCGAGTACCTCACAACATCTGCAACTCGCGTGTTCGTTGCTTCAGTTCTGCTGCTCCTTCTGTTTGGAATGAACTACCCCAAAGTATTCGCCTCTCATCACACTTACTTGAATATAAATCAAAACTTAAGACACACTTTTTCCAAAAAGCTTTTAATGACATATCTCAACAAATCAACTTCTTATCATTTTATTTATATTTTATTGTACATCGCGTTTGAACAGTTTATTTCTTTCTGAATTTCGCGTTTCATAAGTTTGAAGTAATAAATAAATAAATAAAATAAAATGAAATAAACTCTGGGAATGGCACCCCGGGATATTGCATCGGGAGCATCAGAACAAATGTCAACACAGCAGCGTGCACAGACTGACTAAACACTTGTGTAGTTCTTTTGACTTTCATTTTAGGGAAAGGTGGCAAGTAAATGTCGAATTGGTCCGCAGAAAAGTGTTCCTCACACAGAGAGAATTGTAAAATCTTTTTTTTTTTTTTTCTGATCTTGCGACCACTTTAGATGAACCCGTCTGGTGCTTATTCGCCATTTTAGAGACTTAGGGAGGGAAAAAGCAACGTACATAATGTAACTGAAGTGTATATAAACTTGTAACAAATTGATACATCGCATATCATGGATATACTCGTATATTACTATATAAAATAAATGAACGATTGCTCTTTGTGATGTGCGAACATATAATTATAGGCACATTTAATCATAAATTTTAAGGCACTGTTTGCTCACCTTTTCAGTTGCTCTTCTGCGTTTTTCTGTCCAGATTTAGGGAATTTGTAGAACGATAGATCTGGGTTCTTCGACGGAGAATTTGAACAGGCAATTGCCGAGCGGAACTTCACTTTGCCAGTTTTTTTTTTTTTTTTTTTTTTTTTTTTTTTTTTTTTCGGTCAGTTTCTCCGGTATCAATATCAATGCTAGCCATGACGAAATAAATGTACGATTGATTGATTCATGTCTGTTGTCGGGATTATATACTAAAGCAGGAGTTAAACAAGAGTCAAGAGGAGTCAAACAGGAGTCAAGAGGAGTCAAACAGGAGTCAGGGTGTAGTTAATAATATGCACTAATTGCCATCACCATTATTATTACAAAGGCTTTGTTTATGATTCATCTCTTTGTCGGCATGCTTTGTCGACATTCTTTCTTCAAATGGATCTCACTTTAAATCGTTCGCCATCCCTATTAATTAAGAAGAGTCAGCCCGCATCCTCGCTTCAACGAGCGGCGAGGCGAGTTTAATTACACAACAAACATTCCGTGGGCTCGGCGTGGAAACGCAATCGCTTCGCTTGAAAAACGAAAACATTTCTGATAATGTTTAAAAAAAAAAAAAAATCTAATAACTTTGTAACTATCCGCGATTTATTCTTCCTTCTATTCTATGGTGAGGATGCTGTTGCATCAAAATCACAAGATTCAGTCATTCATTGGAGTCAATTAGCTGATCAAATGAGCCACAAAAGGGCGTTAGGTGCACAACAATTGCTCATAGACGAATCGAGAGAGATACGATGATGAGGAATCAACTATGCAGAGATCAGAGATGCGAATGAACGACTGAGCAGAGCGCATTACTCTGCAAACAAAATAATTAGCTCAGCAAGCACATGAGCCTTGCCAACCAATTAGTGAGTTTGAAGTACATATCCTCGTCGCCATTGTGAATACTTGGTTAACTGTACTCACTCATAGGTGGCGGAGGTGGTCGCTGGGGAAGGTGTTTCTGAGTCGCTTGGTGCCTAAAATATCAGACATCTGGCATCAATGACGCACAGTCGAACATAGCCTAAAGCCGTTTAATTTTTATTTTTATTTTTATTGGCTATTGTGCAACACTAAAAATTGGCATGAGTAATTAATCCTTATGCTAATTTTTTATATGATGCTCTTAAAAGGAGTACACGAGGGGGAAAAATGAAAGAATACCTCACAGGCATATGATGAAAGATAAATATATTGTTTAAAAATGTTCGTCTCTCTTGCCGATAAGGACGAGCCAATTGTTCCGAGTAAAGCTGGCGATGGAGCAGATGAATTCCGATGAAGCAATGGCGGATGACCAGCGAATGCAGCACAGTGTCAACGGCTTTGAACTGGTCCAGATGACAATATGAACAGGTTTCCTTTTATCATTATATTTATATAAACCACAAAATAAAATGGTTAAATTTTATCACGCATTCAACGCATTTCATCGTGCAATGTTGCTCAAATGCTGACACCGCGTCGTCGGTTGACTGGTTTTGGGCGGTTATAGGATTCGGCGAAACTGTGTCCAAACTTTAGCACTGAGTTGCAGGATAAGCTTAACATTATCCACAATGCATTGATATCAGGACCCATATATTACAACCATTATACTTTTCAAAAATCCAGATATGGATGTCGAATCAATGCGTTAGCTCGCATACACCGGGCAAGGTATACACACCATCGTCTGGCTGTATTATATGTCAGCTAATTAAATATACATGTACTTAGATTAATAATTAATATATAATATATAATACAGGAAATATATTAATTATATATGTAAATATAAATATAAATATATATGTAAAACAAACGCGTGTATCTGTATGTGAATGAATGAATGAATGAATGAATGAATGAATGAATGAATGAATGAATGAATGAATGAATGAATGAATGAATGAATGAATGAATGAATGAATGAATGAATGAATGAATGAATGAATGAATGAATGAATGAATGAATGAATGAATGAATGAATGAATGAATGAATGAATGAATGAATGAATGAATGAATGAATGAATGAATGAATGAATGAATGAATGAATGAATGAATGAATGAATGAATGAATGAATGAATGAATGAATAATCTTTATTTCAAACTCGAGGTTCATAGAAGAAAATGGAAAACAAACAGATCAGCATATAAACAGATTAAAGGAACATCATAAAACAATAGGCGTTTCCCTATGGGGCGAGCTCAAACACGCTGACCAGTACCTCCAAATGCCTGACCTAAAACGCCAGTAACTGTGGTTAATGGATATAAGGTTGACAATCAGGAGGTTGATTGACTTGTCAAGGCGACACATGAAACTAAATATGTAACGTGTAATACATGCAAAGAAAGAAGGCACATTGATGTGTGCAAATAAACGACTAGCACTGTGAAATCGAGGCAGCTTTAGGAAAAATCGGATAATATCATTAAAAGCAACATGAATTTTCTTCAGGTTACATAACCTGTAGTTCCACCATAACTGGGCAGTATACAGAGAAGTACAATAAGTTTTGAAGAGGGACACTTTGACATCAGGTGAACACATATAGAATTTCTTCCTGAGCATGTTTCCCTGTGCATACATTTTTCTGCATTGTCTTAGAATATCAAGGTCATCTTTCATGTCATGGCTTATCATATGACCAAGATAACGAACTTTTTGCACATCTGGTAATACATTATTGTTCAGCATGAAACTTGGAAGGAGAACATTTTTGTGATATTTTGAACGAATTATAGTAACAACACTCTTTTGTGCATTGTACTTCACATCATGACTGACACCATATTGAGAACATTCACCTAGCAACTGTAGCAGGCCTCTGCTGCACGGTGAGAAAATAACAAAATCATCTGCATATATCAAATGGTTATATAAAGCCCTTCCATTACTACAACTAACATAACATATACAGATCTTTGGATAAGTCATCCACATAAACATTGAATAAATGAGGTGATAGAATCCCACCCTGCCGTACACCATTACTGATACTGAACGGTTCAGATATAGCATTGCCCCAGCGAACAAACACGCTCTGCCGGGAGTACCAAAAACATAGAATGCGAACAAGAAGACCTGGTGCACCACGACGTAACATCTTTTTAAAAAGACTAACATGATTGACACGGTCAAATGCCTTTGAGGCATCCAGAAAACATCATTGAGCTCTCGTGTCATATGACATTTACACGACCAGAAAGAGCTTGTCTGATGGACATAAAATACTTCACGGAAGCGGATTCATTAATTATTGAGCAGCAACAAAATTACGCTTCACTCTTCACTCTTGTGAAGCGTAATGATCACAAACCTTTAGCCATTTTACAGTAATTATGGCCGCTTTGGTCATTCTTATAATTACATGTACTCATATTCTCTGATATAGTTTTTATTTTTTATTAAACTTATAGTCAGCTTCTCTATCCTCGAAAATGCTTAAGCAATCACAGGATGCATCTCACGAACTTGCTGCTCAAGTTTTTCTAGAGAAACGTAAAAATTACAAATGAGATTTTACGTAAAGTTTCACCTTCATGACTTTTATTTGTTTGAATTGTGTCTTACGTACATTTCACATTTCGGTGTTGGATTTGATAAAATTATATGCATTCACATTATTATTATTCCCCTCTTCTTTTACTATTAAAAATGTAACTCAGAAATAGTATTGTTTAGACTTTAGAGTTACAGTACCAGCGAAGTACATGACTTATGTGATGTAAACAAATAAATTTATAGACATTCAATTATTATTTATTGACATTGGAATTATCATGTATTCTAATTTTGAAAAATTGTTATGTCCAATTCAAGTTAAGGCTTTCAATAATTGATATAGGAAAAGTGTAAACATAATTATTCCCTCAGGGATTATTGAAAGGATAACGTTCCGACTTTGTGAGATCATAGCGCCCTCTATTTTCACAATGCGTTTTCTTATATAAATGAAGGTCGTTAATTGGATTACTCGTTTGAAGCCTTTAACATTCGCAGAGACATCCAATATTTTAACACAGTTACTTTTTTTTCATAAGAAATAACAGTGTCAAATAACAGCACCATGTTTTCCGCAAATTTTCTTTTTCTTCCTTTAAGTCCTCATTATGTTATTCTGTGTTATCATATTCTGATGAGAGTCAATATATTTTTTTTCTGATGAACTTGGCTACATTATTGGAAAGCACGGATTCTCACAATTTTGGAAATACTAAAATGATGATTGTGGGTGGAACCGTTTTCGAGAAATGAGGGAAAACGCAATTATGGTGAAAGTTTTCTTGAATTACTAATTTTTTTTTTTTTTCTCATCAAATCAATTTTATCGATCGTCGAACTCCCAAAAGAAAATGGCGGCAATTAACCAGATGAAATCACAGTTGCATATTCTGTATGTTCTGTGTCCATTACAGTTGACAGGACCAGCAAAATGAGCTGCGGACTAATAAACCTGAGCAAAAAAAAAATAAAAATAAAAATAAAAAAATCCACTGAGCATGTCATCATGCAGACAATACCGTTTACCCAGTTTAGTGTAACTGAACGGTCAACGGTACAGGATGCCTGTTTGTTTTTCTTCACAATTAATAGGATCCTGTTTGTTGATATAATTTATATCAGCCTTAAAATGAATTAAATGCTAGTAAATATGCGCTCAAAAAGCCATATTTTGGTCTTTATAAATATTTGGAGGGCCATGCCCGAGGACCCCCCTACTTTGGCTGCACGCTTCTCGGCTCACAGAACATTATGTCTCGGCTTGCAGGTCCTCCCTAATTATTGCCTTCACGTTGGATCGACCCAAACAAAGTCTAAAGACGCTCCTACGAAATTTCTGCAAAGTACAATTCAAAAAGACGGACTGCATTCTCACATAAACGCCACTGTTTGCATGATTTCAGTTGGTTAATTGCCAACATTTTCTTTTGAGAACATGGCGATAGATAAAATAGCTTTGATGAAACGGGAAAAAAAAGTATTCAAAGAAAATCATACCATCGTGTTTGCGTTTTCCCTCAATATCTCGAAAACCCACGATCATCATTTTAGTATTTCCCAAATTGGGAGAATCCGTGCTTTCCAATAATGTAACCAAGTTCACCAGAAAAAAAAATATATATTGACTCTCATCTAAATAGGAATACACGGAAATCTTATAACATAATTTGAAAATATATTCCATAATTTGGAAATCATATTACATAATAATAAATCTTGAAACATAATTTTCTTAGGTGAAGAAAAAAGAAATTTGCGAAGATAAATTGTGTTATGACACTGCTATTTCTTCTTGCATTATGAAAGAGTAATATATTCTCTACCTTGTGTTAAACTATTGGAGGTCTCCGTGAATGTTAATGGCTACAAACGAGTAATCCAATTAACGACCTGCATTCATATAAACACGCATTGTGAAAATAGAGGGCGCTGTGATCTCACAATGTCGGAATATTCTGCTTTTCAATAATCTCTGAGGTCAGTGATCTGTGATCTTAATTTCATTTGGAACAACTCCTTGGGAAAGTGAGAGGTTGAGTACATGAGTAAGAGCAGGAATAAAGTACTCAGCAGATTCTTTTAGCATTGATGGTGGAATACCGTCGTGACCAGGAGCACAGTTTTTTAATTCTCTTACAATTTTGCTAATTTGAGTTGTGTTGGGTGGCTTAACATACATAATGGACCGATTTGGTTGTCGAATGTATGAGGTAGAATTCGTGACTGAATGGGGAATGGATTCTGCTAAAGAGGGTCCAATATTGGCAAAGTATTCGTTGAAGTGTTCACTGACAAGAGTTGGGTCGGATGATTAATTTCCATTTATTTCTAAAGTATACTGTTGTTTACTTTTCTTACTATTTGTGTTTTTGTGGATGACATATTCTCCTCTTCTGAATCCAACACCAGGGCTAACACCACTGATGAAGAGGGACATTGCAGTTGGAGAAGCAGCGTTCTACGAAGCCCATAGACTCACGAGGTTCCACAAGCGAGGACCTTTCGACATGGCACATGTTATTGTTTAATTATATTCATACTTTATCGTTCATTTTATTGTCATATAGTTTTGCATTTTTTATGCAAATATTACAAAACCACCTTTTATAATTAAGTATCATGTGTTCATGTTAATAGCAGTTTGACTAGTTTTTTCTTATTAATTTAAGTATTAATTTTAAGTCTGTGTGCACAACAAGCCCATGTAGCTATTGTGTACACCAGGAAAATATCATTCATGCATATGCATATTTATACCGGTTTCATTGTGTGTACATGTATTTTGCTATCGCCCGATCTTCCCTGTTTACTGGTATCGCATATAAATCACAATTTTCGCAATATATATACGTCATACTACCTATCATTAGTGCTGCCCTCAATTGTAATTTTCAACTATATGATGTTTCACTATGTGTCCTTCGATCTTATATTCATTTATATTCATCAAATGCTTTCACTTAACGCCAACCTTTTAGTTCAAATACTTGTCTTCAGTGAGTTCGACATCTTTAATCAATATTTTTGCGTTTCGTAATTCAGTGAAAAGAATTGTGATAATTAAACATAACGATGACGTCATATAGGTCGCTGAAGAGTAGGCCGATGTGGAGCGCCGTATCTCCATTGCACAGGTGGGCGTCCACCATCAATGCTAAAAGAATCTGCTCGTCATGAAACAATAACACTTTTGCTCCGTTTCAGTCATAAGGAGATTAGTCATGGGCGAACGTAAAATCATATTGAATACGCCATACGGTCGGTTCATCGGAATATTTTATTTTATTTGTATTTAGTCAGTATCACAAGACATATATTTTTTGCTTAAAATAGATGACATTTCACGAGTTTGTGACTTTGAATGAAATTTACAATCAGGCAAAACAGCTGAGTCATCAGATGAGCATATTGCACAACGTGGTTTAAACGAATGTGTACGTTGTGCTGACGTCACAATAGTGCGTTATGATTTCAGCTACGATTTTAAAGTTATATTCATAATTTCTAGCTAATTATTGTGTTTATAAAGCCTGTTATTACACATAATCTAACACAGTATCCGTATTTCACTCAAAATATCTTTGTTTCGAAACCCCGAAGCAAAGAAGGCGATCGATTCGAGGACTGCTGTGCGTTATAAGGTTTACTACGCTTTCGGCTGATACGGGAAATCCCCCGAAGGTTATACGTAAATGAAACGTATACGAAACGATGGCGGAATAGAACAAAATCTATGACCAAGCAAGTTTTCGGTGCTTTTGCTATATAAACGGCGACACACACACCTTTGCTTTCAATTCATCTCCGATGCGCATGTCGAACACAGCAAAATGGTGAAGAACTATAAAACACGGTAAGCTCTTTTTGATTTTGTTTATAATTGTTATAATTCCACTTTATGGATTTGGTGCTTATATGGGCGAAGTCTAATTAACATTCATATTGTATGCAAATTATCATGCTTATTGTACTTAATTTGTTACTTACTGCAAGATAGGCCTAAACATAATATTACTATTCTAAGACGCATATAATGATATAATATTTATACCATATATATGGGAATAATCAAACTGCATGTTTGCAGAATGAGAGATCAAAGATTCGGAGTAGGCCTATGTAATGTCTATGCAATCGCTTACATACTGTCACAGTGTCATGGGGAGAAAGTTGTCGCCATTAGAATAATGTGGAATATACTAGAAGGAGACTTGTTTACTACTTCAACTGGTTGTCTCATCTATTATTATGAAATTATATAGAATGCATTACAATAATAATAATAATAATAATAATAATAATAATAATAATAATAATAATAATAATAATAATAATAATAATAATAATAATAATAATATTTTGTTTAAAAAGTGACCTAGCCACTTGCCTTACTTCGTGGAATCTTCTAGAATAGGTCTTTACTGTATATGCACGAGTCTTTAATGATCATCAATTGAGTTCAATTGAGTTTTATTTCAATGCACTGCTCTCTGCTCCACTACCGTGCCACGAATAATTGACCCGTTGTTACCTCTCCATGAATACAACACGTGTAGTATATAAGCTCATATACATGCATATACACAGTGATTGCCTGTAAACAAAATATACTTGTATCCGTATTGATACGTATTCAAAAGAACGAAGAAGAAGAAGAAGAAAAAAAAAAGAGAGATCGTAATTCCAATATAATAATACAGCTCAGTTTCAATTATATGTATCACATCCTCGATCCATGCCTCCAAACGCATATCTTCCTTTTCCGTGGAAAGCTGCAAAACTAGTACTTCCCCGTAACTGAATTAATATAGCGACCAACGCATGTGCTTCTACGACGTTCCATTCTTGGAAGCGATTAGTTAATCCATTTTTTTTTTTTTTTTTTTTTTTTTTTTTTTGGTGGTGTGAATTATTCATTTTCCCCTCATTTCATCCCGCCGTTGTTTACATGGCAACGAAGTTCCACACCACACACTCGCTCTAAGTAGGCCGACGCGGTCACATGGTGCACAAAACATTGAAGCCGCACGCTATATGATACATCCGGAATTCCAGTAGATCCATGTTTCCTGGTACTCGACTCATGTGCACGTCATCTTCCCATGGTCTCCTTCAGAAAATGAGAGGAAAATGCTGGCATACGCAGTTCAATGCTGTAGATTCAGAAAAAAAGAGGAAGTAAAGCGTTGGGTGGTTGTTTATCGTTAAAAAAATCCTATGTAAGTAGAGCGCACAGTAAGTGTAGTCAGTATAGGTTAGAGTTTTATACACAGCGATTGAATACTGGTAATAAATACATGTGAGTAGCAATGCATTAGAGATGATCGTTTTATCGTTTTACATGACACTTCTTTATATTTACAGAAGCCTTGAGGTGCTGCTATCTTGCTCTGAGTTTTCAATGAACAGCGAAGCGGATCCGAATTGGCACAACACCAGCGGAGAACAGGTGGACGCCCCCCTCTGCAACGCCGATGGAGATACGGCGCTGCACCTCAGTGTACTCTTCAGCGACCCATATGACGTCATCGTCAGAATAACGCAGCAAACTGACACAGCTCTCCTCAACGCACAGAACAACCGGAGACAGACCGCACTCCACCTGGCGGTGCTCACCGACAACGTGCCCGTCATCCGACACCTGGTGCTCAGTGGCTGTCGGTTGGACCTGCAGGACTGGAATGGAAACAGTGCACTGCATATGGCGTGTACGGGGGGCGACAGTGTGGACAGGGTGCGCGCCCTTCTGCCCTCGCCAGCGCACCCACACCTCCACGCGAATTGCTCCTCTAAGGAGAACCCTGCGCACCTGATGAACTTCAAAGGGGAAACACCCTTGCATGTCGCTGCATCCCGTGGTCACGTGGCTATCCTCAGATATTTGACCCTGGGTCACGTGGGTGCTGACGTCAACGTTGGCGACGGGCGGAGTGGCAGGACGATCCTTCACCACGCCGTGGAGGAAAACAACTCAGATGTCGTGTACTTCATCGCACGACACGCACGCCATTTGCAGCTAAAGGTCAACACAAGGTCATACGACGGATTCACGGCGGCAGATTTGGCGTACGACAGGAAGAGGCACGAATTGTACGATTTGTTGAAACGAGTGGCCAGAGATGAAGCCACACCGATGGACAGCACAGACGATGCCATGTGCCTGTGATGAAATATGTTAACTGCAATGCGACACTAAAGCATCTCCATGCTGCTGTGTATGTGCAAAACCCTCTTCAAACCCTTTGGAGAATTATTAACCTACGGCAATTAATCTGTGATATTTATTTCTATTTTTTTTTTCTGAAGTTTTTCAAATTTTACCTAATCGTTATGTTGTTCTAATTTATGCAAATTTTATACTTTCATGGCTTCAAGCTATTATTGTGTTATACGTATTGTCGTGTCTTTCTTTTTGTGATTATATTTGTGATTTGTCTCAATATCTTTCAATACATATAGCTTCATTGGCAGTTTAATGTACCACCTATCATCGGTATAATGCCTATATACCACTAATCTGTGATATGCAATAAATTAACATAATGTTGCATTGCATCCGTTTTTTTTGTTTTTCGTTTTTTTTTTTTTTTTGTTTGGTTTTTTTTTTTATGTCTTTCAATTCGATATTAAAAGCATCATCGCTTCCAATATCCAATCGCTGGAAGTGCTCAAAAGGCGATCCATAATGTACACGAGAACGTTGGAATTTTAATCCGGGTGAATTTGGGTTTTATTGAGCGGGGAGATATTAGCCATGTTACATGAGATCCTCCTGTCAAAATTATTTGGCGTTCAACCGAGACATGTTCAACCTATCAGCAAGAATCACATGATTGTGTGGAATACACACAAAGAAGGTGTAGGTACACCTGATACTCGTATGAACAGACACGTGGGAGTGAATGAAGAAGAATTCTGGTTTTCATGAACAAATGTGATACATGCCCACGTGACTGTGTCGGCATATCATTTTACGATAACCACACATCATTTTGTGTTGTTATCGTAAAATTTCGAGTTTGATACATTTGATCTATGCAGCACTATCCTTTGCACAAATACACGATGCTGAGGTTTTTTATTCCCTTGGAAATGTGGGTCAACTCTATGATAGTTTCGCCGATGGATGAAATCGCGTTCCATACCAATCACATCATGAGAAGCTGAATGTGTCGATCTCGCTGACCTGTGGTCCTTTTTGACGTCCAGAAAACAGGATTTCTTCGAAATTCTTCCACATACTAAACATATCAGGGGAACCGAATAGATCAGTCGGTTTGACCGGCTGACTGCAATCCTATGTCGACCGTGGGGGTCGAGGTCCCGGGTTCGAGACCCGATCAGGCCACGGGCGTTATGATTGTGAATTATAATTGTAATTCGTTATAATTGTAATTCTTCGGTGACTCTGCAGTGCTGCCCAACTGACAACTACCTCTCCGTCTACCTGGACTACGAAATCGCTAACTGTTCTTGCAATGCTAGGTACCTTTTTGGCAGCCTACGAACAACGAAGTCGTTTGTGTGATACTCGCTGACCACTGGAGACGAAAGAGGCCGTTCCAGAGGCCAGCACACGCATTTCATTGGTGAACATGTAATACTCATACATAACACTGGTTAGAAATATCAATCAGATTAGCATAATTTATTGTTTGGGTCGAGGGTTAGCAAACGGAGTAATTATAATGACCATGATCGAAAATCCAAGAGAATAATCCTAAATATCATAACACATTTTCGCCTAACACTAGATGGTCATAACGTATATTCAAAAAACTGATAGTACAATCATAGCCTTTCCAATGTGCAAGA
>KB311595.1:2180-40083 GCA_000328365.1 Capitella teleta | reverse complement strand
TGTGATTTTTAAATTGTGATTTGATCTCGTTGCCACTGGATAGCCATTTCGTCTTAGTGGAAACTAGCTTGCTAACTCGTTCCCACGAGTTAACGATGCATGTTGTTACCACGAGTTAGCGACTCAGGAAAATAGTGCCTAAGCTAATTTTCTGGTAATAATGGTTAAATCGGTTTTATATTTTGACTCATGTGAGTTTTGAGGGTGATATTCGATTCGCAGCCTGCATATACTATTTTCGCGGATATTCATATATTTTAGTTTTATGTTAAAATGACTGTGGTATCCCCATGGGTTGCATATCATCATCTTTTATGCCGTATAAACTGAATTGCCAGAAATAAGAAAACTATCCTAATAACTATCGACTTCAATCATTTGAATTTAAGTGCTTTTCAGCAATAACAGTTTATATATCCAACCGGAAGTTGCGTTGTACGATTTCGATTAGTTTTATTTAGTTCATAAACCACTTATGTTCATGAAAAAAAAAAAAAAAAAAAAAACACCTGATAAACTGTTGTTAAAATCTTGCAATTGCGTTGCTAGGCTGAAGTTATACCATACGATGTGTTCTGGGGGTAAATATTCTCCCCCAAGAAAACGTATTTCTGGGGGGAATTAGTTTATCCCTCTACGGCATTGTATTTAGGAGGTCGGAATCTATAAATATCACCAAAAATGCTAATGTATTTTGTGACAGGAAGAATTTACCCCGCCAAGCGTATACACAATAATATTTTCAACCGTACCGACACTTCGTCATTTTGTTTGTCTACTTCCTGCTGGTGTAATGACGTATTCTGTCGTTTTTATCGTTTTTCGCTAATGATCTGACTGTTAGTCGAGATTGACTCTAAGCGTGCATTCAGTGATATTTTATCGTGATGAACTAATGCCCCCACAAGAGTGACAATCGTCAGATTTTTCAATGTTTGATAGGAAAGATGGCTTTCACTGACGAACGTTATGACAGCAAGGAAAGGTACGTTATGATAAATAGGGCCTATCCTCATTTCACGTTTTCAGCTGTAGGTTATTGTGACGTACATCCGTAGTTTATCCCCCCAAAAAATGCAATGTTTTTCAGGGGTTTAGGGTAGGTTTCGGGGTGCTAATGGAGGAAAAAAAAGTTTACCAAAATCTGGCGTTGGGAAAGGTTTTTTTTTCTTCTGCTGATTAGTTCCCTTGATTACGCCAAAGTTGAGTTTACCGTCCAAACATAGGCAACCAGTATATCAAAATGAAGATCTATATATCAGATGTGACCAGAAATGACATAAAACGTACCAATATGTGTTTCGGAACACTTTCCGGTAAGGTCTAATTAATCACAGGTGTGAAAATCTCTGGAAACGTCAAAATAATTGCTCGATGCATCTCAAATATGAGCATTTTACGAAAAAAGACTTACACATCATTAGTGAAATACTTATGAAGAGAGTGGTAAGACTATTAATTAGGTAATTAACCAATCAATGTATTTAATACATCGATTAATGTTGAAATCACTTCAAGAAGTATTGACAGAATGCATGCACTGTAACCCGACCTTTAAAATAATAGAAGAGCTGCTATTGGTTGGATAAAACAGTGACTATTTCAATATTTTGAGTGTCTACTATATATTATTTGTTATGCAGTTTATGTATGATATGTCTATAAACAATTTAAAAATACTTACAAATTTGGTTGACATTTCAGAGACTTCTGTTATGTATTCATCATAACAATCAATAACCTGCATATTATTTCAATTACAGGCTGCATCATTCTGAAGACATACTTCTTCCTAAAATTGTTATTATTATATGATGTGGTAACACACCATATATGTTTTGATGTTGTTCTTTTATCTGACTTGTAGTTTAGACCATATAAATATATATATTGATATTATTTTATTATTTATATATTTTATTATTTATTATTTTTATTATTTATAATATATATATATATTGCCGGAAGAAGGATGAGAACTCCTCCACCAGGACACTGGCCTCTTCCAAGGGTAGAGTCAGGTCTTGTCTTTGGCTAGCAGCCGGTCGATGAGGGTGAAGGCCTCCTTCGATGACGCCTCTTTCAGTTTATTCTGGAAGTAAGCTTTCTTTTTTCTGCTCGATGAGTCTAACCACTTTAGTGCACTGGTCTTTTCACATCTCAGAGTGCACTTGAAGCTCTGTTTTCTTAAACTTTCTCTCAAGGCGCCATCTCTTCTGCTTTTCTTCGTGGATCTCATCATCATATACCATCCTTTATGCACATCTTCTTTGGGGCGAACTTTCTTTAGAGGTGCGTGAGAATAAAGGGTAGTCAAAGGTAGTCAAGTGTTCATTGCGATCAGAGACTCACCTAGGGTGGGCCCGTTAGAGGCTAATGAAGGAAGGGCTTCCGTCGTGCACAAGGTCAGCCATGTTAATGTGCTTCAGGGCTTTCCCGGATAGGAACGGGCGTTCACTGGTCTCAAGTATCAGCTTCAGCTGGAAGGTAACCATGGAGGGATCCGAGATGCTGTAATATTTGTCAACATGGAGCGAGCTGACTCTCTCTGGCGAATCGTCTTCAAAATTTTATTAACTATTCATGGTGCTCTACATGTTAATTTTTATTTTTAACTTCCTTGGTTCTCCTTTGAGAAAATGTGTGTCGTCTTTGATGGAGGAACCGCTTGATCACCCGTCAAAAGCACGGTGCTTACATTACCATACTTCTGCAGTGTGATCCCAGCCTACGATCAGCATATATCACCTTAGATAGCAAACTTTGTCCGTGACACGCGGTGAAACAAACGTATTCCATCCAAAATGTAATAATAATAACTTTATTTCTTCAACGCATAAATCACATAAAATAATGTTTCAAATGCATATACATGTGTATATACATTAAATACAAAAACAAGATAAAACAATTACAAACATAAAACATGAAATACGTAAGCATAAGCCTTCAAATATTTCTTAATTCCCACAAGATCATAAATTTTAAGGTAGTTTGTTCCATTCTCGTGGCCCAACACCTAGTTCTTGGCACATTCAGGAGCACGGCTGCTCGTGATCGAAGCGTCCTCATCGGGGATTTTAGTGATATCTCCTTTATGTATAGGCTGGGGCTTTATTATGGATAGCTTCAAACATTAGAACACACAGTTGTAGTCCATTGTTCCACTGGTAGCCAGTGTAGTTCTCTGAGGATTGGAGTTGTGTGCTCCCATCGCGACACATTGGGATTATCTGTGCAGCTTCGTTTTGGGACAATTGCCAGCTTTTCAGTCGACAGGCGGGTTGCATTGCCAATAGCGAATTGCTCTAGTGTTGCTGTAGTCCAGCTGAGAAGTGAAAAGTGCACGCACTGCAGTGTGAGTGGCCTCCATTGTGATGCACCGCCGTACCCTGGCGTTGTTCCGCAGATGCATGTTCAGGTTCCGTGTAACCGCCGACACATGTGGAGCCAAAGATCAGGTGTTGTCAAAGACCATACTTTTGTTTCTTGCATGAAGGCTTGGCTCCACTCTCTCATCGTTTATGTTCATGTGCGAAACTAAATCGTCTGCTTGATATTGATTTTGAATTACTAAAGACTCAGTCTTGCAGAGGTTAAGTTTCAGTGTTGATCGAAGGTGATTATAGTATACTATGCCAGTATAGTATACTATATGTATAGTATAGTATACTATGCCAACGTATAGCTGAATGTTGAGAAGATGCAACTATGACTTCCTAAGTAGAGGTGCATCATGGGTAGAGAAATATTATCGACTGCCCATGGTAACCCCCTTTCTGGGTGTTGATCCTGTGTATTGCTCCAGATCATCCACTCTCGATGTCAACAAAGTGATCTCTTTTTTTTTTTTCTCTCTTTTTTTTTTTCTGCTTCTTGTTCTCAGTTTTGAGGGTGGCAATTTCTTGCAAGAGAGAGTCTATTTGATTTTGTTGTTTCATGATGATGTCTTGCTGTTTTAGTAGCTTGGCGATGTCTTTCCTCATTTGGGTCATTTCTCCCTCCATCTCGTCGCCTTCATTATCCCATTCGCGGTTTTGATTATTCTTTTTCTTGTTGCTGGGCATGACGATAGATAGATGGTAGTCATTATTTATCACATTAAGGGCTCACAAAGTATATCTGTATAGACTGTTACAGTATAGTATAGTATTCGGGTTGATATTAATAATAAACACGTCTTAAATCAACCGGTGATATTTAGCTCTCAGAACCCTCCAGATGATTCACAACGATCTTCTTATTTCACAAAGTTACTCAGAATGAAATGATGAAATGAAATGTTCAGCGAGTCGCCACAGAGCAGCTCCAAATGCCGGTTATTGAGGTTATACACGTACCAAATTATATCAAAATATATCAACATGTTCAGAATGATGTGCACAACAACCTCAGCACAATTGTGTGTTGTTATTTCACAATTTGCTGATGTTAATCTGTAAAAAGACACGAAACGATAGTCCGAATTTTTGAAAACACGTCCACACGTGCGTAACCATAGCGACCAATCTATTATCTCCTTGAACTCTGGGACTTGTAATGGGACATGTAAAAGGGCCTTCTCGTTGACATCAATGGTCTGATCTGCTTTGTGTAAATGTTACCAGCTGCTTGAACTTGAAATGGCTTATCATTCAATGTTACAATTGGTATATAGTGAAACATTACATTAAAAAAATGAAGAAACGAAAATAAAGAGGTAAAAAATTATGAAATGATAAAAGGTAGGATAAAAGCTAAATAAAAGATAAAGCAAGATAGAAAGGTAAAATTAATACTGTAAGTTATTGTTAACCAGTTAAACAGTCAGAAGACATTTTTAAAATGATATGTTTTTAAAAGTGTTTTAAAAGATTCGAGCGAATCGGATGAGCGGATAAATTTTGGAAGTTGGTTCCATAAAAGTGGAGCTGAATGTTTAAAAGAACGACCACCAACAGTTTGTAGTTTAAAAGACGTACGTTTTAAAAGGCAATCATGCGATGAGCGGAGTGACCAGTTCGCGGTGTAAATTTTGATGAGATCCTGACGATATATGGAGGGGCCAAGCCATTTATAATTTTGAAGGTCAAAAGATGCTATCATTAATTGATATAATAACTACATTAATTGGTTAATTATCTAATTAATAGTACACTCTCTTCATAAGGTTGCATGTCCTCTTGTTTAGTTAGCTTTGGTAGTCTGCTGAGACCATCAGCATGACCAACGTCACTTCCTCGTACATATTTGATTTGAAAGTTGTACCCTTGAATGTCGAGCAACAAAGCTTGCAATCGTGGAGGAGCCATGTGGAGTGGTCATTTTCAGTGGTCGCTGATCCGAGAGTAACGTGTTTGCCATACAGATACGTATGGAAACGTTTCACCCCAAAACGAGCAGCTAACATTTTTCTTTCGATGTTTGCCAGTTTCTTCTCACCAGTGTGAGGGTTTTGCAAACAACTGGTAGAAGTTTCTTGTTCTTGTCGGCTTGCAACAGCACAGCTCTTGTAATACTTGAGGGTCACGTCCTTAGTGAAGAGAGTTTTGAGCTGATTGTAGATGTGTTTGTAGTCTTCCGACCATTCGAATGGCACGTCGTCTTTTCGCAATAACTTACAAATAGGTTCGCCCGCTGCAGACAATCCTCCGATGCAAGGTGACAAATAACCAATGATGCCTAGAAATTCCTGCAGCTCCTTTTTGGATGTCAGAGCAACAACACCATCAAACAGAAACAATCTAGAGAAACAAAAAACAATTGAAAAAAAAAAAAATACAAACTTTTGATGATCTTCCCCGAAATATATTTCCCCCCTCAACCGGGTTACCTTTAACAAGATGTCATATATGCATTGTTGCAACCACCAACATTACTGCTATGATTCAATTCTCCTCTTTCTCCCCAGATTCTCACTCCTTCTCCTTGAGCCAGGTGAAATATACTTCCAGGACTACACCACCTACTATTACCCCAGCAGGTTAGCACCCCAGGAAGCGTACAAAAAGTAAGTTCTTCTGGAATTTTAGCAATTTTAATTTCTAATTCTTCATCTCACCAGGAGGCAGAGAGGGAGGCTGAAGCTCTGCTCTAAATCCATTCTGTTTGATCCAAAAGATGTCGCGTTCCCCATCATCAAAGTAGAACAAACATTTCGTATAGGCCTTCAATTTGAAGTGTTGTATTTTTAGATTGCTTTTCGTGACATACTTGCAATTGACAAATGGGAGGTGCCAATTATTGCGCAGTATTTACGGTAATTTTATATATTCGTGGTTAAGTGATGCTGTTAATTTACACTTAGCTTTGGCTCAATATACAAACGGATCTTTCTCGGATAGATTGGAAGGAAGCCAAGATAGCTGCACTTTCTTTTTGGAGAGCGAGCAAGTCGTCAACATGAAAGAAGACAACTCAATAAAACCCTACGTGTTCAACCGGGTATGTTAATATCTATACCATCTACCGCTGACTGTGTAATATTTGCAGGGATATGGCGTCTGGCAGTTCAGTTTAGCTCACAGCAGCACCGATGACGTCCTTCCCTTCATGCATCAGCTCCATCGCGCCTCCACTCTTCCCTTAGGAGACCAGTCTGCAATGGTTGCTTGGCAACATGTGCTGTAGAATTTCTTTGCTAATCATTTCTCGCAGATCAACGCCATCGTGTTGTCACGGCAGAGTAGAGTGCAATTTGACAGAAGCTGGTGAGATTGAGGGATGATGAGTGGTGTGGACGGCTATTTAAGTTTGCTTTTTTGTAGGTTGGAAGATTTGTATGAATCGGTTGTCATGGAGACGCAAGCTGAGAGAGTGACGCCACTTGTTGTCAATCCTGGTCGACTGATGCTGACGTCAATGCGACTTTATTTCCAGCCGTTCAATAACATTGGTCCAGTGAGTTGTTTTTTCTTCCTTTTTCGGATAACTGCACAGAAGTTTGTCACTTGCTAATAATGAGAAAATTGGTTTCTGTGATTCATTTATATCTTTGTTTTCAGCTACCAGTTTTGAAAATCAAACTTTCATCAATTAAAAGAATCATAAAACGCAGATTCCTGTTGCGTCATGTGGTGAGATAATCATGAATAAATTATGCTAATTATATTCTGATTATATTTATGTCATCAGGGAATAGAGATATTTTGTCATGATTCTGGAGTCAGGAAATCAAATTCACATCTCTATTTAGCTTTTCCCGATACAGACACTCGCAACGAAGTTCTCGACCGAATTTTAGACCAAGACGGTTTGTTAGGATTCCATCTGAAACTATGTTGAAATTTCATTTTTTTTCTGCAGTGGTGACTTTAGAGGACCTTGCACAAGAGAATATGACCTTGAAATGGCAAAACAGAGCAATAGGAAATTTTGATTACATAATGTATTTGAATACGTAAGGCTCACACCATTATTAGTATTTAAAAATGTAATTCATGTGTCCATTTGCAGTTTGGCAGACAGAAGTATGAATGATCTAACTCAGTATCCAGTTTTTCCTTGGGTTTTGTCCAATTACACTAAAGAAGATTTAGGTAACTTGTTATTTATATCTGAATTGAAAACGTGTTGATAGAACCAGTCTGCATGAAGAGAAACACAATGTTAATTACACGATCGATATGTGGAAGTGATTTTTCACTTGTTGTAACTGAGGATGTGAAAAGCGTTTTGTGTGCTGATTGATAAAATAACAAAGTTTACAATTAAGGAGCCTTCTTCAATTTTGTGTTTACTAATTTTTGCAGATCTTTCCGATCCATTAAATTTCCGAGACCTGGCTAAACCAATGGGAGCGCTGGATTCAGATCGGCTGTTGAAGTTACTGGTACGTTCCTCTCCCTCATTTCTCCCTTTCATTGTCCTCTTCTTCCCTTTCCCCTTGTAAGGAGCGTTATGATGAGATGCCAGAGCCTCGATTCCTTTACGGTTCTCATTACAGCACCCCTGGATATGTGCTCTTCTACTTGGCTCGAATAGGTGCGGGTCGCATGCTTTTTTTTTCAATTTTATTTATTTTTGTGCTTTTTGTGTTTTACAATTGGTTAAATTTTTATTATTGGTGTTGAAAAATGTACTGCATTTGCAAGAATACTATTTTTTTTATGAGGGGAATATAAGATGTGAGTGCTTCAAGGCAAAACCCGCGGATATGTTGCACAGCGCACAACAGAGATAGAGGCGTTTCTTGTAGCTGGGGCTTGTTCAACATTTTTGAGATTCTCAGATTATTCGATGCAGAATTCCTTCTTCATGAAGGTATATGCATTAATACTCCGATCACAATATAAATGCATCAATTGTTGTTTTTAATTGAGGCACCCCTAAGAACAATCGATTGATTATTCGAGAGAAATGAGCCATTAATCCTCATTTTCAATCGTCAGCAACTCGGCCGTCTCGCATTGCACCTGAATGACCTTGATATCATTGTGAAGGTTGTCCTCTCAACTTTCTAAAAATATTAACTGATTCATTCATCGTCCAACCAATCGCAAAGCAAGGAACAGGACCGCTATCCAAGGTTGCCCACGTAACTCATAGCAATGCTTTGTCTCAGAATATGCCTTTTTGGGTTATCTTCAAATGGCCATATCTCTGTGACTGGTCAATGTAATAAACCAGCCACCAAAATGTCCAGCTTTTCAACCTCTATCTGATCACATAACTAACCTTATTTTTTGCGACATATCCGGGGGTTTTGTCGCGTAGCCTCACATTCCATATATATATTGATTCCTCTTACTTATGAAAGTAGTTCTTGAATTTTGTAAATTAAGGTGTGTAATTATTATTGTTATATTTTGATATTTCATGTAGTATTAAGCTTAATTGCTTACCAAGTTGTGTATTTTAGACAGTTCTCATTTTTTTCTTTCTTTAACTTTCAGCTCCCGAGTACATGTTGTGCCTTCAAAATGGTAAATTCGACCACCCCGACCGAATGTTCAACAGGTCTGTTGATGTGTGACTTTTGAGTAATCTCATTTGCACAATTATACAGAGTGGGTCAAAAGTAGTCTCTCAACTCCATGTTAAAACAAAACTGTAAAATATATTAAAATGTATTAATTATTTCAAAGAATACTGGTCTGGATTGACTGTCATTCTGCGCCCATTTATGCAAAGAAATCAAGAAAAAAGTCAATTTTGAATGAGGGAGGAACATTTAAATGCGAGTGTTGAGTGATCGAACAAGAGAGCAAAATCAGATGAGCCCCTGAACGAGCATTAATGAATGTGATTTCTTGTATGGCGCTTTAATTAATACAAACTCTCTGGTTTGTTTTGATTTTAGAAGATAACATTAGTCGATGATTGGTGCTACGTTCTGCGCTTCAATACAAACCCTCTGCTTTGTTTTGATTTTAGGAGATAAACATTAGTCTGTGGTTTGTCGCAACAATAACACTCTGAAACAAAACAATAGAACGAGAGCGTTGCCTTAATTATGCCTACAGTGAAGCTTATCCATCCATGGTCCGGGGCCCTGTTTGCCGCCAAAAGCGGAAACATCGCGAAATGTTGAGTGCACTCTATTAATTGAGATAAATTGGCATAAATGTTGATGAAATTGGAATAGAAATGATAGGAATAGCAGTATGACATGTTAGACTAACCATACCAAGTATTTATTTCTCTTCACTTTGCCTGGTTATTATACTGCGATCTGTTTTGTAACACTTTCTCAGAAATGCGTAGCACCATTGGGAGGCATTGAGATCTCTCACATAATAGACTATTTTTACTTTTGGCTCACTCTGTATTTCTGCCTAAACAGCGTTGCAGATGCTTGGAGGAACTGCTTAACCAGCATGTCAGATTTCAAAGAACTCATTCCAGAATTCTACGATTCAGAAGGAGAATTCTTATCTAAAAATCCGGTAATTTCCTCAATTTTATAAAAGACATACTCATCATCGGAACAATTTCAGCTGATTGATTTCGGCAATCGACTAGATGCGAAACCAGTTGCTGAAGTGTCTTTGCCTCCTTGGTCCAAAAGTCGGTCAAACCACATGACCCTGTGACCTATTTATGTGACTGAATTCTCCTTGGTAGCTCCCCAAGAGTTTGTAAGCAAGATGAGGGAAGCTCTGGAGAGCGACTATGTTTCTGAGAATCTCCATAAATGGATCGATCTGATATTTGGCTACAAGCAAACGGGCGAAGAAGCTGAGAACTCCTACAATGGTAAACACGCATCTCTTCCCGTGTCGTTGAATTAACGCTCGCTGTTCCAGTGTTCTATCATCTGACTTACGAAGGAGCGGTTGATCTTGAGAAGTGAGAACTATTTCTGTTGTCTGATTGTGAGGGAGAGTGACAGTTATAATAACACTGGGTATGATGATACCCACATCCCCAGAAAATTGCCAATACCAGCGAAAATTAATTATTTGATACAGAGAAACGTTTGTTAGCGTCCACCTGCCTTAAGCGACCGTTTGAAATCGGTTTCCAGAGTGGTTGTTGCAGACAGGTTTTACTGCAATAGTTTTGGATGTGTTTAATTTCACTGGATTGATTACCACATTCCAGTGTTTATTTCTGTATCAGATCAACTTATGCATGTTTAAATCCAGGTTAGGCTCAACAGTTACTTTCACTAATCATCCTTTCAGCATTCAGATGCTTAGGATGATGGAAATATATTTTGCAATGTTTCTCCTGTGACTATAATCACGACTGTGAACGGCATCTGAATTCCAATACTTTTTCCCGTTTTGCAAGAGTTGAAGACTTGAACCAGAGGGCAGCATTAGAAACACAAATCATGGAATTCGGCCAAACACCGAAACAACTCTTCCGCCACCCCCACCCCCGCAGGATCCCTCCACTCACAGTCCCCCCAGAGCCGTACGAAAGCCACGCAGCCTCCCCCCCGCAGAGAGAGGAAACACCTCCTCCTCCGCCCCCTCCTCCAGTCAACCCAGATCGCGTTTACCACTCACAGCTGAAAATTATTCATTCCAACGGACCGACAAGTTCAAGCGGATCTCCTGACAAATTGTGAGTTGCTTCTGGGATTATCTTCTGGAGTTATTTTCATTTTGTTTTTCGAGGGCTGTCACTGATATCAAATGGGGAAAAAACGGAGATGTGGTGTATATATCGTGTCGAGGTTTGTGGTTTTGCATGTCAGAAAAATAATTGATGACCTGGTTTTTTGTTGTGTTGTAGATGGAAGTATTAAGAAATATTCAGCGGACGCACTGGCTCTGTTGCAGTCAGCGTTCATCTCGTCCATGGTGATCTCCAGCTTACGCCTCATCGTAATTTTATTCTCTTGATTTTCAGCCTGTGTCCGCTTTTGAAATTCTGTTTGATGGACGCATATTGATTGCCTGTTGCTATGACAACAGCATGTGAGTCTGGAATTGAACGCTTCATATTATTCTCTCTCTTTTTTTGTTTCAGTTACCTCTATGACATGGATTACGGGAAAATCACTCAGCATGTTTTAGCTCACGACGACGCTGTTTCTTGCATTCACCTCTCAAGCGATTTGGTCGCCACAGGGTCCTGGGACTCCACCGTCAAGGTCAGAGTTCAATTTCTTCTTGAAAATGTTTCTGAGTCTCACCCTAGGTGTGGAAGTTGGAGCTTGGTCGATCGAGTGATGTTGGGGGCACTCCTCCCAAACGAATCAACTGCAAATTGAATGCAATGGTAAGTCACGAGTGCCTGGAGAAAGAGAATCATTGATTAACAGCACTCCATACACTTGATTGTGTTATACAAAATGAACCAAGGAAAATCATTATTAAATAAGATCAAATATGCAAAATTTACCAGCACCACAAAGTTTATGTTAAGAGCGGAAAGTGCCTGGAGAATGGAGGCAAGATTAGCTTAGAGAATCCTCCAATAATTCAGAAGGCACCCTTGATGAAGCCTTGGAAGGAGCACATCCATCATCGTGTCCTCTTTGATCTTTCTTTCACGACTTTTATTGCTTGCATACGTTTTATCAATATATTTATTTATAATGAGTATACATCTTCATTTCTTCAGTGGGATTTTGAGCATGATGCAAGCGTCACCTCCGTCTGCATAAGTGAGAAAAAGAAGCGTCTAGTCACTGGCGATCAAGCGGGCACAGTGTCAATATGGAGCCTGCCTGACAGCCATCCAATCTTAGTGTTGAGTGGTGGGATTGCATGATTTGGTTGTATCTTTTGTCAACAGCGTGTTTATCATACAGTGCATGCAGGAGTGGTTTACGATATGAAGTTGAGTCCAGGTATGTCGTTGAATTGAGTTATTCTGCTGAGTCTTGCTTGAGTTTTGTCTTATTTTTTATATATATATATTTTTTTTTTTGCAGATGAGGAGAAAGTTTTAACTTGTGGAATGCAGAATTCCATCCATATTTGCGATCTGGCAACTGGTGCACAGACTCTCTTTCTGCAAATTCAGTTTCAATTGAGGTTTGTTTTTGATTAGATGTTTTGGATTGTTTTATTTATACTTACGGACATACAAAATCCACTAATAACGAAACTTTGGTTTGCGTGCAGATGTCTAGAGTGGAATGGCACCAGAATGATCGCAGGCACATCCAACGGAACTCTCGTTTCTTGGGATCTTCTGCAACCGAAGCAACTCACAAGTCAAGCGCAACCGGCTCACGAAGGTGTGATCCCCGTTATCACGTGATAATATAATTAGCGTTTGATTACCAGGTGCGATAACGTGCGTGAGTGTTGGCCCCAGTGGGCTTGTGATGTCCGGAGGAGAGTATGGTCACTGCGTCATGTGGGAAGGCAAACATCAAGAGATTCCTTCCGAATGAGGCAGTTATACGCAATTATGATTCTGTGTTTGTCAAATTCATGATATTGCTATCAGTATTGTATGGTGAACGTTCTGTTTGATTATTTTCATGATCATTCCTTTTGTGAATTTGATGCTTGGTTTTAGTGAACTTGTAATTTATGATAGCCTAAATTTTTATACTCGTGTGTTTATCTTGTCCTAATTATGCTCACCACCTTACTCATATTGTTACATGTATTATTTAAAATTCTGTAACAAAAGAGTTGATTCTCATCCAATAAATTTATTTTGTTCAAAATACACTCGTTTAAGATTTTTTTTTCCCTTTTCTTTCTGTTGTCTGTATAATTATTTGCAGTGTGCCATCAAGGCACTGCATTTATATACATGAAATTATATTGAAGGGAAGTTTGTGGCCTGCCGTCCTGACAGGCCACAACAAGAAATAAAAAATATATCCATATAAAACCAAATTACGCCTTCATGCTGTTCACATGAAAGCAATGTGCGCTTTGCTGGTGAAATGCTAGGAGGTTCTTGGAGAGGACGGAAGGTGTAACGCATGATTCCTCTCCAGGAATAATGCGTTGGCTGAGCTGCTGTAGAAGAACTTCGACACAAAAAAAAGAAATTGGTTGTTTTGAGTATTGAGGTGATGCTTAAAAATTATGCGTCATGCCAGGCTAACCTAATGCAGAAGAGGTCGTACGTCCCTATGTCACTTGGATTGCAGCTCACCTGGCACCATCTCTTCGCTCTCATCCGTTTGGCAAACGCAATACAAGTACGACCCATGTGCCCCTTCAGGTTGTGAATCTGGAAACGGAGGGGTTTGTGACGCAAGAGAACGAACACGGGAGGTAGACCTTCGTCAGTGGTGTACTGGATTTATTTCCTCATCTCTCTCTTGAGCAGGACTGCACGCGAATGCAATCATGCCCAGTCAATAAATAAATGTAGCATGCATGATTCGATCTACGCTGGCCTCTCGACTAAGCGCGGCTTATAAGAATGATTACATAACACTATACTACCACATGCACTCTCTATACTAGTACACGGGTATGCCGGTTACAAGCTGGCATCTCACTCAGGCCAGCGCAAGTCAAGTGTTAGCTGCCACTCTGATGAATGCAGCAGCTCACTGTCGTCTCTCCTTTGTCTGAAATGTGTAATAATATTGTCAATCCAGGCACACATCAATTTCTTAATATTTCAGCATGAACATTGTCACCTTGGTTACCGGATGAGAATAAACGAGGGTCTTCATTCCAGGGATCATCTCCACCATGTGTGGTTGCCACGGAGCTTGCGTCTGTGGAATGCGTTTTCTCAATCAAGCATGGGGTGTTTGGATGTACTACGACTATTTTATCTTCTGCAGAATGGAAATCTTACACCACAAGACCGGTGACCCTCTCGTCATGACATGAGAAGTGTCATGACACACACATGCACGCACACACGCACACGCACATGCACACGCACACACGCGCACGCGCGGCTGCTGATAAACAAACTATTAAATGCCTTTCAGTGTCTTTCCATTGCCAGTTAATTAAATATCTGTTTTCTATCAATTTGATAGAAATATATTGTACTCTGATTATCAATATTGATAATCAGAGCAACACGCTTAATTTAGACCTCGATCAGTATTTAAGTTAGAGTTTCACAAATATATTTCATCAAATCTTAGTCTATGGATGTGCTATCAGACTATCAGTTCCTTGTTTGGGTATAATGAGTATTTGAGACTGTGTGAGCATAATTGAATGCATGTTTTATTGAGACTGCATAAGAGCCTTAATTGAAATTCATGATGCAACCGATAGCCTGGTGACCATCAGTGGTCATTTACGCAGGCGCTGCTCATCTTAAGCACTCGATTCAATCATTCGCCTGCACGTGTATTCGCATCCTTCTGCGGTGTAGATCTGAGTATTCTGGATGCATTGCTCAACGCAATCCTCCTGACTGGGTGGGTCTTGAACATCGAAGAATCCAGCGTCGGTTGCGGGTCGGAACTTCCCAGGTTTTGGTCCCTTTGGCCTCTTGGGCTTTTTGTACTTCGCCTCAGCAAAGGCAATCAGGAACACAGCGCAGAGAGTCAAGAACAATGTCTGAAAACAAAATATACAGTGATTAACATAATTATGTGGCCAGAATGCTACTCACAAACTTCATGACGGAAGGCTTAGTCGGTGCTGGTTGCTTGATCCGCAGAGTATTTATACGCCAACGACACCAATGCCACGTCATATACAAGCACGCGTAGATTTGTGATGAATTTCAATCTTGCACTAATCTGTCATAACTTTTCACTGACATTAGATGAGATAACATTGGTTGTTTCCATCGGAATGAATAATTCACATATGTACTGATGGAACGTCACATAAGCAGGAAGAGAATTATCAGATTGAAAGAAGACGCCATTTTGAGAAGAAATTACGTTTTGAATTTTTCATGCGCACATTCATTGCTGATACATTGTGCATGTTTGAATATTCATATAGTGCTATGATCACTGCATCCAGCATTGCATTCCGCGCAACTCCGTCGATCTCTGCTCGTGAGATACCGAAATGGTCTTGATCGCTGTTCGCTATCAACTATATTTTGGGCAGCAAAAGAACGCCTAAAGAGTAATGCAAACTGATTTTACTGGTGACGTATGTTTTGTAAGCAATAATTTGGAAGTGGAAGTTTTCTGTGGACTGCTTGGAATCGACAAAGAGCATAAATACAATATTGGGTCAAATTGCAAATAAAACTTTATATAGTACACATATACTTTCTATACAATAGTACTGATTGAATGCCAACAGCAATGCGTATGCGATATCATATTGTTATCAATACAGATGTTAGCCTCCCAGTGCCTCGATACAGGCAGTGGCCCTTCGGCGGTGCCGTCAATGAATTTAGCGGCACCACAGCCCAATGTTCACACAGGATAATATTCCCCGATCCTTGATTATCTAAGAGGTGAACTTGGTGAACTAAAGGACTTCGAATTTGCAGCTACTCTAGTTCTCGGCTCTTTGGCAGTCGTCAGCAATATTTTATCCTTGTCGTGACCGGTCACTACAGCTGTATTGGAATCGCCCATGTGTACATGACTGAACTGGCCATATGCGATCTCAGCATTGGAATCCTCACCTCATGGCGACTGATTGTCGAACGCGTTTACTATTGGTCTGATTCGGTATTTCGCTTCTGTGCTTATACACGTACTAGCCGGTAGGGGGTTTGGAAGGTTAGGAAGGTTGAAGCGAAGGTACTCTGTATCGGTGCTGCTCTGCTGTCGTTCATCATTGGTCTAGCTGAATTACCCGCTGTGAATCAGAGTCGTCGAAAAGTCGTCGTTTTGGAGATCCGCAAATAAACCACCAAAGCCGAGGTATTCACCGGGGCAACTGGCTCGACTCAAGCAAAACAAAAAACCACTCTGTCGACTATAAAAACAATCGGCAACTGTGCACAAACTTCAAATGAGGAAACTGGTAATTTGATTCAGGTAACATTGCATCATCACATAATTATCCTTGTATCAAAGTGTTGCTTGCAATAGTTATGGCCATTTTTAAACAGTGATGTTTGATTATCCGATATTCGAAACCAGACCATCCGATTGGCTCCTCGGATATTTGGATCCGGGAAAATACTCAAAAAAGTTCATATGTGTTTTTCAACTCACCTAAAATATACTCGTATATAGTTTAATAAACAAAAATATTTTAATTTATCTCTTGTCTCTGGTCCTGCCGTCGGTCGTTTCGCCATGGCAATAACTTAGGAAGCAGACGTTCAGTTAAAGTATTCCACAGGGGTTTTCTCTACGCATCGTCGTCACATAATTGCCATTCGTGTTGTGTTTGCAAGTTCTCATTCTGGTTATGTTCTGTTGCTAGTTATGCTTATCACAGGATCTCTTCATTGCTGGCTGTTGCTGTTTGTGGAAAGCAACAATAACTCAATAAGGTCGGGATATTCTTCTATGGAATCACATCTCTGTTGTTTATTTGTTCTTTGTCTTTTTCGAGGCTAGATATATTTTTTGGGGGGGGCTCGATAGTCCTGCCGCAGAGCTTAATTCTCGTATGTTATCCACGAACTACTGCCGTATTTCACATTGGATTTTGCATTGCATAGAAATCCTAAAAGATTTGGAAGCAGATTGGAAAGATCGGAGACAATTAAAGCCCATTGTTGTCTTTACTTGGGACAGACGGAAACAGGGCGGAAAGAACAAGGGATGGCTGGACCATCCGAAGAGGGCTGCCTGCTGTCTCAAATGTCATCTAACATCTTTGCAAAAACAACAAAGAAGTAAAGATGGACACGGGATCCAAGTTGGGAGATTGTCAAAAGATCAGACGATGACAGCGAGCATGACGAAATGGTTTCAAAGCATAATGACGAAGCTAAACGAGCTGATGAAGAGATACGGAAAGGGGATCAACAAAACCATGACAAACGTGATGAAGACCACGGGAAATTGTATCTTTATTGTTATTATAGTTATTATAGTGACCTTTATTTCCCACAATATTAACCATCCCTCATAAGTTCACGCAATTTGAGTGGTTTTTCTTATCTCAAGATAGTTATAATCAAAGTCATTGACCCTAAAGCAAAATGAGATCGGATATAATCTATGAAAACTAAACGACACAAACGAACATGGAGTCCAACGGCACAAGACGTAAGGTAATTGGAGTCGCTCTCTTGGGCGCAGGCCGAATTGGCTCCGTCCACTTCGGGAACTTAGTCCGAGACAGTCGCCTGGAACTATTATGGGTGGTGGATGAGGTGACAGAGCGAGCTCAGGAGCTAGTGAACGATTCATCTTGTGCGGCGAAAGTGACAAACTGCGATGGAATTGACAAAGTGCTTCGCGATCAAAGGTCAGTGCCATAGAAATATAACTAGAATGCTTATAGGGGTCACGTGATCGGCAAGAATTGAAGCCAGATTTAAGGGGAATATGCTGGTGCTTTATGCTATAAATAGCATATAATAGTCCCCTTAAATTCCGGAATGGACGCTTTAACATTGCACAGTCATTCTAGTACCTCTATGGTCAGTGCATGTGAGATGTACATATTATAAGCAACATCGGTTAATTTAGAGAGATCGAGGCGAATGCACTGGCTATCGTACGGGTGAGCCGTGCAGATTGCATGACATGTGGCGAATTTTTGCATGATGCCACGTCTCTAAATCTAGTCGTACTATGCCCACTTTTACCCGTCTTATTAAACTTTTACTGCCCAAGATTTTACCTTTTTTATAATAAAGGTGACTTGAACCAAATGTTTCTAGATGTCTCGTTCCTATAATGGATACCACTGTGACCCTCTGCTTGAGGTCAATGACTCATTATCAGAGTAATCAGACTCAATGATGATTTGAGTACATGTGCTTGTGCTAAATGTAGGCTCGCGCCATGCAGCACCATGCCGATCATAATACTAAACAGCAAAAGAAACGCAACGATAATACCCACAACTTGATCAATCGCGGAAATAATATATTGCATTTTTAAAAGTGGTTAAACGGAAACCAGAGGCGGATTGTGGCGACTGCGTGTCAATTTCAGTCTTGTATAGAAAGCAACAGAAAAACTGGGGTTTCACCCATAATTCACCCACACAATAGACATGTCGATTTCATTTTGTGAATAATCTGTATATCTATTCCTCAATCTTTTACCACCTTGGTTTTTGCGATGCCACGTCTAAGAGAGGCACAACGATGGGAGGCAATTGGGATACTGCCTGCGGGAATGGACCGTCATCTGGCTTCTCATCATTTTGGCGTCAACCCCTCAACAATATCTCGTTGTTTTTTTTTGTTTTTTTGTTTTTGTTTTGTTTTGTTTTTGTTTTTGTTTTTGTTTTTGTTTTTTTTTTTTTGTTTTTTTCACGATTGCGTGAAACGGGTACTGTCCAAGACAGAGCTAGGACAGGGAGAGCTTAAGGGACCAATTTGTGTCAGGACAAAGCCATCCGGATTCCGAATCTCCGGAACCAATTCCTCCCTTCCACAGCATCTTCAACCGTCAACGGTTGCCTGTCATTTTAGTTACATATACATGTAAATGATAATTCGTTATACTGTAGATTATTTAACTAATTTTAGAAATAAAAAGTAAACAAATTTGACCTCATTCGGGCGTCGTGATTTTTGCAGCGTTTTGGCAGTAATGGTGTGCACGCCATCTGGAACTCACAAGGAGCTTGTCACCAAAGCCCTCCGAGCAGGTAATGCATACATGCATACATGCATGCAAGTATGTATACATGCATACATGCATACATGCATGTATGTAGGCACAACTACAATTTTGCGTCATTGTTATTTGCAGGTAAAGCTGTGTTTTGTGAGAAACCATTGGCTCTTTCCCTGGAATCAACCCAGGAATGCTACGATTTAGCAGAGGAAGTTAACCAGCCGCTCTTCTGTGCTTTTAACAGGTACATCTCAGCTGATTATTTAACCAATATAAACTGCATTTCAATTGACTATAATTAACACGGGATTAAATTAATCTAGTATTTGCTAATGACTATAATATTGTCATTCAAGACGCTGGGATCCCCAGTGCCGAAGAATCAAAGATCTCATTCAGAGTGGTCACGTTGGTCAGTTGAGAGTGGTCAAAACTGTAAGTAGGGATCCTCCTGGAATGGCGACTGAAGAGTATATAAAGACCTCAGGTTAGAATATCCACCCTTTTGCTTCAAGTTGCACGACCCTCTTGCACTATCAGGTGGAATATTCATCGACAGTGCAGTGCATGACATGGACATGCTATGCTGGGTGGTTGGCGAGTATCCCAAGTCAATCTACGCCACAGGCCATGCCACGAATCCCTTGTACTCCCGCTGTGGTGATGTTGATTCTTGCTCTATCACTCTGAAATTCCCAAGTGGGGTACTTGGGTTGATCGAAGTCAGCAGAGAAGCCCCGGTTGGGTACTTCCAGTACTTGGAGGTAAGCCTCTCCTGCCGTGGGTGCATCAGTGATATCAAATTTCTTTCAGGTCCTAGGCACTGACGGTATGCTACACACTGAGCACCCCAGACACACGAGGGTGACTCACTGGAGCTTAGATGGAACTTCGAGTGAACCCTTGGTAAGCATGCTTGATCGATACAGAGAGAGTTACCTTGGGGAACTGGATCATTTTCTTGGAATTGTACAGGGTATGTGAGCTATTGCAGCCTGGTTCAATGCTTGTATTTGATTTATGTATCTAGGTCAGGAATCGGAAGTGACGAAACGCAGTGTGGTCGGTGTAAACAAGATGGCGATTGCCTGCAAAGAATCGTTGCAGAAGAATGTGGTCATGACTGACCTCGAGTTATGAAGTTGAGTTTTGCGATAGAGGAATGCAATAAATTAATAGACCTGTAAAGCTCTACATGCTTTTCATGTGTGTGTGTGTGTGTGTGTTGTTTTTTATTTTTATTTTTTTTTGTTGTTGTTGTTTTTTTAATACTTTCTTTGACAAATCGAAATCTTGTTTACTACCTGAATATTTAGGTCATCATCTAGGTGCCCAGTCATGAGGCGTTGGTGATCCTCCACAATGTGCTGTTCCCCTAACCTCTTAGAATGGCAAGGGGGTAGGCCCCCTATGTCTAATGCCGCATTAATATGCGCCATATGTTTTGCAATCTACACCTCACCTTATGGAAAAGCATCTTTCAGCAACAACAAGATAATAAAAAAATAGCCTTCCAATTTCTATATGCATTCAGCACCAAAACATCCATACTAATCATATTCATATCTCAGGTTAGTATAGCTATTGACTCCACTACAAAATGATCCCTTTTCAACTTTTTATTCGACGCGGGCTGATTCCACGAAAGGCGCGAAATTTCAATCCAAGCGTCACGCTGCTGGCCACATTAGCGGCTGCCAGCATTATTCTTAGTAAAAGTGCGTAGGACTTGGTGTTATTAAAGCAGCAGTGAATTTAAAACCCAGATCGGTTGTTATGGCCCCTGCAAAAATTGCAGGATTTTGCATTGATGCTGTTATTTACGGCGGATTATTTGCGTGAAAACTGTAAGGTAAACAACGGAAGTACAATAAGATTAGCGTGCACTCGTCACGGGTCTGACACCCCATGGCTGATCCAGGGGCTATCGGGATCAGCCATGGGATAGGGCTAGGAGTATGTTGCCAGACACAGAGCTTTTGCTTCCAGTATCCCGATCCAAAGGCCCTCTTCTATGCTCTTCTTCTGCTTCTTCGTTAGTGATATGATATTGATCAATCTTGATACGATAGTTTTAATATTCTTCGGTCAAACCACATTTCTCCCGAGTAGATTTAATTTTGCGACTTCATGCATTGTTGATGGTCCACTCTATATACAACTCACTATTACTCTTCTTCTGATCATGTGAGTTGTTAATATTTTTAATATTTTACTTATTTCCGTATTTTACTGCTGGGTTTGATTCGTTTAACAACAACAACATGTTTAAAAAAGTATATTTCATAACAGAAGAACATTGGCAGAATTACAGCCCACAATTTAATACGACTTGGTACACAATGAAGTGCTCCACAACGCCACATTCTGAGACAGCCATATATGCCTACCTAGGGCGCAGAAGCTTAACCCACCGTTACGATGTATCTAATAATTATTATTGTACCTCAATTCAGTACCCCCATGTTCCCTTATAGGCCCAGGAACTCAGCAGCGCATTACGCAATAATGGACACATCGCCAACTACTCTCATGCATAAACATTGCTTTTTATATGAGACTTACGAAATAACTAAGCTAAACAAACACGGAAATTCTTCTATGGAGCATGACATGCACTTTATGCACCCGAAACTTAGCAAACATAGTAATAAGAATAAGAGAAAAAAATGCCCACCAACTCAGGTGATTTGATTTGTGAATTACTCATTGCATCGCAGAAGGGAGTCAGTGGCCGATCAATCTGATCGATCCAACAATCAATCACGTCTAATTATATATTCATATAGCAATTATTGATTAATCAATGGTATCATGAACACACGTGGAATCCGTTCTTAATTGTTGGCCTGTGAAAGGTGAGTGCAGGGTTTGTGCTAATATTTTCACGAACTGGTTTAATATTCGTCTGTGTCAAGACTAGAAAAGAAACTGGATTTTGCAATTCAGTGTCACTGAGTGTGTTGTATTGAGTGAATCACGATTCACGATGTTGGGCACTTTACGTAGTCTGTGGATAACGTAACGCAATTCTCAGCACTGCTCAAGCATGTATGGACGCCTGAGGGTCCAGTTGCAGTATTGTGATTATGTCATACTAAAATGTTTCAGCGTTGTTTGATAGCAAATATTTTGGCACTCCCCAAATAATATCCAAACCGAATTATTTTTAATTGCACATCGTATTTAGTTATTACAATTATTGCTTGAGAGAGAAATGTTTGCCTCTTCTAAGCTGATCTCATAACAAAGTTTAGGATCAAATATTTGTGATCCTATGATCAGAACAAACTATCAATCGTATTAAGTATTTGGCAGCCAGAGAAAAATGAGAAACATTTGATTGTGCTGTGTTAACATCGATACATGTAGTTCAAAGACCTGAGGAGAGACTATTTGAGAGCTGTACATGAAAAAATAATCGTTATGAGGGAGAAGGTGAGTGTAGGAGATCGTATTGGTCATTGTCTTTTTTGACATTGTAGGAGGTAATTTGAGTGTTGTATCTGTGTCTTCTGAATCTTCACAATATACATGTGATGCTGATTCACATTCTGGTGCTCTTATCGCCCTATAGAGAGTCGGAAGAAACTCCATCGTCGGTGAATTGAAGTTTCTCTTGTTCTAAATTTAAACATGAAAGTTTGAACAATTTAGGTATATATACAAAGAATGTGTTCAAGAAATCAGATGGATTAGCAGTTGACTTATACAAAGAAGTTTCCGACCTCTCCGGCCTTGGATCCCTCTGACCCAGGGGTCACTGGTTCAAGTGTTGTCGCCTCAGGCAATGCAGTAGACACCCCATCTGGTAAAGTGGTAACAACTGGGATGTCCTTTCCTGGAAGGCGGTCACCATACGTGGATCACATCCTGAGCAGTCAAGCATGCCGGATGAATGGGGGTCTGATCGATGCTAGCTGCCCGACTGGCAGGACAAGATTTGAGCGAGATGAGACTGTTGAAGATCTGGGCCGTAAACTAGATGAGGCTGTTCGAATAGTTGAATGGAAAGTTTCTACTACCCCTCCGGTAGCTATAGATATGGTTGATAACAAGCCTAGTATTGTGCATACACTGCGTCAGAAGAAAAGACCAACCTCTTCTGTTTTGGGCAGTTTGGTGATCCGTGGAAGCTCTGCTAAAGGGCAGAAAACACAACCAAACCCATACATGGCCTGGATGCAAAAGACTACGCGATACCAATTCCTGGAAACACCCAAGCCTAGACCCACTCCAGAGCCAAGTGATGGAGAGAGCTGTTTCTCTATCTCTGATCTGAATGACTTATCTCCAACCCCAGATACGTCAAATGACGAGGACTGTTTGTGTCCAGAAGAAAACTACAGGCAGACCACTGATGATCTTCTAGATTATTATCTAAACGAAGAGGATGATGAGTCTATTGACTTACAGATTCAGCCTTTCCAGCACTCACCTGTGCAGCGAAAACCAATGCATGTCGTTGGGAGTCGTGTGGAATATTCTGGGCCAATCGTCAAAATCCAAAGCAAGATTGAAGAACCAGTGGTCTCAAACCAGACTCTTTCAGAAGATAATAAATCAACCAAGAAGCCAAGAAAGAAATCCGGCCGTTTGTTTATGGGCAAACGGGTCACAGCGAGTGCATTAAGGGATAAATCAATCATGGCGGGGTCACCAATGGAGTGTTTCTTGAACATCAACTCTCCCGCTACATTGAACCCTAAAAAATCGTCCGTAGAAGGCAACTCGAGAGTACAAAATGAAGCTCCTCGTAGAGTCAGGTCTAGAAGCGTCATGATCGCATCTTCAAAATCAATGTTTTGTGTCAATGGACGAAAGTATGTGCCAAAGCATGATTTGAACATTCCGGTTTGTGATCGAAAGGACCGAGCTAAAAGTGCTGTGGTGAAATCGACAACATCTGGTGTCAATGAAGGAAATGTTAAACGTGGAAGTATTAAGCCTTTCGCTTACAGAAATGCCGTTTCGACTGTCATGAGACCGAGTGCGGTCACGGTTACCATGATCCCAATGTGACTAAGCGTACAACTTTCCACACCTGCATTGATTGCATTTCCTATTGTACGTTCATTTAGTATCAAAGTGCCGTAAAACTCCACCTATTCATTCATTCATTCATTCATTCATTCATTCATTCATTCATTCATTCATTCATTCATTCATTCATTCATTCATTCATTCATTCATTCATTCATATTATTGTACGTTCATGCATTTATTTTACGGTACTTTTCACTTTCAATATGTTTAATTTTAATTAATCGCGAAACCAAGATTTCACAACAAGCAATAAGAAACGAGGTGACTCATGTTCTCAACGAGAAATGGGAAGCAATCTGCTAGCATAGGATCAAAAACAGTATGTGAACAAGGTTCTAGGATTGCATCGAGGCGCACGGATCGAAGACTGAGAACTGCACAGTGTCATTCAGTCTTCAACCGTTATCTCGTTTGATCACGTCCTGTTAATTTCACAGCTGATTGACATCAACAAAATTAATAAATAATCACAATATGGAGAATGGTTGCTTGTAAGTGCCTTGATTACGGTGACCTCTTTGCGGATGGTTCTGGATATATTACACTGTGTAGATAGAGTACAACTCATTTCTTTCGAAGGTCCGAATAATTATGCTCTGAATCATTTATTCGTGTCATCTGAGACACACGTGTAGGACAAATTCAGAAGTAAAGTAAACAAGTAAACAAGTAAACAAGTATGATCAATATGATGATGCAAATAAACCCACGTAGATTCATGAGGATCTATTGCAATCGATAACTCAGTTTGGATCGATCGGGCAGCATTAAGCTAACTCGTGACCAAGTCAATTTGCACTGAAAATGTGATTGCATGGGAAGTTCAATCGTCAGTCATCCAAGATGCATATCAAGCACTATCATAACGCACTATTGACGCCACCATTGATTGAATCATAACGTATTCGGAAGCGAATTCCTGCATCACCCAACCACTTCTGACAACGGGTCAATATTGTGGTTTGCGATTTTTATACCATCTCCTGTATTCCTGGAACCAATAAACTTCGGTCATAAATCGTCAAGCAGGGCCGTGCTGTTTGCTCGCTTCCGTTTGTGGCTGGTGACAAGTGCGACGCAGAGTCTTGAGACTCCAAACAACTTAATAATTGAGAGGGCTGTTGAAGGGTTTCTTAGAGATCAACGTCTGCTTCACTCGATCTCATTGAGATAAGGGAATCTCTGCATAATGCCTCTGCCCCCTCCCCCTTCCAAAGCGCACCATATCCGAGTGACGAGTTAATTACTGAGTTCACAAACATATTCCATGCTAAATCAGTGCATGCATAGGTGCTCTAGCGCTTGTACGTGTTTATCATAAATAAATAATAATTATAATTTATTCAATTAAACAAAAAAGTGCAATAATAATGTATTGACAGAAGCGAAGTCGCTTTTGCGCCACACCAAAATGAACAAACATGTGAATAAGAAATGGGTAATTAAGATTATTGAGTACAACACAGAAGAAGAAAAAGAAAAATAGATATCTATATATACAACGGAGAAAAATATATTATACGTATTAAGCTATTAAAATACTATAGTTTTTGAATTTTTCTATCGATTGTAAATCTAAAAATAACAATATTATTATACAATTGAGCAAAAGTTAAAATTTCGAGATTTTTGTCCTAAAGATGTTCAGCTGAGAGATTCACTAACTATATAATTTGATTGGCATCTTGTGTTCTGACCATGGACCAAGAGATTTAGGCGAACACTTGAGTAGGCAGCATATGGTGAGATAATTTGATAATACATATAAATACATATAGTGCTACGATAAATATACAAGTCGCGAAGATTTAACAAAGAGAAATCATAAAACAGTGGTGCAGGGAAGGGAGCATTGTTGATTAGGCGGATGGCATATTATTGCACATAGCTAGGTTATATGTAGTCGTACTAGGACTAGTATTCCTAGGAATACATGTAGTAAATTTAGTTTCAGTAATAACTTTTCAGTAGGACTACACACGCTGTTACACTGGTCAAAAACGACTGAGCTAATCAGTGCCTCTGGGGCCTGTTCTTCATCCAAATTCAACTCTGACTGTGACGTCAGAACCAGATAAATTTCCGGCCTTTCTCTGCTTTTGACGTCACGGTCCAAGTTGAATTTGAATGGAAAACACCCCTGGTTCACTGGAGATTTCACAGCATTACACATTACATAGTGTCTGACACCTGGTTGGACAATGATGGTCATTATGTCATCGTGAAAATGTGTGCACTACCCACCGCTGAGTATCTGATGCACCTCTTTGTCCTTCACCAAATCCAGAAGAGACACCCACACATGATAAACATCGGCAATTATATCAGAATGAACAATTGAGCATGCCTAATGAACTACGGTTTTAAAGGGTGGAATGAATTGCCGTGAAACTTTATTAATTTAAAGCCTTAGACGCTTTTACATGATTGGTTTTAACTTTAATATAATTATACGTGTATATACAGAGTTGGCCAAAAGTAGTCTTATCTACTCCATGTTAAAAACAAAACTCTAAAGTTAGCTAAAATGTTTCAATTAATTCAAAAAGTAACTACCTGGTATGGATTGGCTTATGGATTATTCTGCACCTATTTATGCAAAGAAATCAAGTAAAAAGTCAATTCTGAATGAGGGAGGAACATGCGAGTGGTGAGTGATCGCGAAGAGAGCAAAATCAGATGAGCCCCTGAACGAGCATTAAGGAATGTCATTTCTTGTGTGACGCTTCAATGCAAACTTTGTTTTGATTTTAGGAGATGAACATTAGTGCTACTGTCACAACAAACAATAGTAAGAGAGCGTTGCCTTTTTGTCTGCGTCTTTATGTCACTCAAGAGGCTAAACGTGCCGAAGCAATCTTTTGGGGCAAATGGTAGATCATGGTCTCTTTAGTTCAGATCTCAAAGATCTAAATTAATTAATTTATCCCCAGAAATTATTATTATTATATTTTTTTTTGGGGGGAGGGGTCAAAATTTCCCATAATATGACAGGGGGTATAATTGCTAGTACCAATAAAAAAAAGTCCACACTACTCGTATGGACCAAAGGTAAACCATCTTCTTTAGACGATGTAAACATGTAAAACATTGATCGAAATGCGAAAACACAGAGTCAGTATATATACTCGATTTTATTTCCGTTTTCCTTTGCGTGATTTTTAACATTATTTACACAAAAATAAAAGTGAAAGTACAGGGCGCTCTTCGATCAATAACAATTTGTTTCTGATAATTAATTACATTGCACAATAACAAAATAATAAGCCAGGAGAGCACGACAGGAAGCAGTTTCACACCTTGCCATCACCATTGTTAAGGATGCGCGTTGTGTTTATTTCTGCCCTGCTCTTTCCAGGAAAGCAATTGATCTTAAAATGATATGGTTCTAAGGATGCAGCTAACAGTACGTTATATCTCTGACTACACACACGGGGACAATTCGTGAGGTAGGGTGGCAACCGAAAAGCCTCGACAATACCTTTCATCTTTCGCACACAAAAAAAGAAAAGCAAATCAAAAACAAATAAAGAAAAAAAGCAGCAATCTTGACAGTCAGCTTCGACACTCGTCCAAATCTTCCGTTTCTATGACAACGAATGCTGTCATCAAGAGGGGGCGGAGTTAGTCGTCTGTTGTCGTTCTAAAAGACGCTGTTCTCGCAGTACTATAAGTGCGAGCACTCTCACAGCCTGGAGCATCTCTCTTCCAGTTTGCTGGATCTCAGATGCTGGCAGAATGAAACCATGACGACCCGTGTCTCTGAGCTCCACTGTGTAAGCATACTTCACCCCGGCGACTCCCTTCGCCCAGTCATCAGAACCACCAGCTGCAAGGTCTGCACAGACAAAAATAAGTTGTGATGACACTGGAATGACTCACATAGCAGTCTGGATGAAGCTCCCACTTCGTAAACTGTGCCTTGGACTCTCTTTAGAGCATCAGCTGCTTGATTCCCCACGTAAAGCTAAGAACAAGAAGTTGCACCAAGATACCTGTGGGTTTATGAGTCTCACCATGTCCAGGTAATCATCAGGTACCCTGTACGTGTAACCCCACGGGGCCAACCAGTACTGACCGTAGGAGTGCAGGCTCAGATACACAAGCAAACGGTCTCCTAGTGAGAGAACGAACTGCGAGATGGCTTGAGTCTCAGGCTCCGAAAACGGCTGCAGACCATGATAGTTTTCACTGCAGGGGTTTGCACTAGTACCAAGACCTGCGGTTACTTCACTTTAATCACTGAACCAGCTGTATGATAGCAACTGACCGGCCCAATGGAAACCCCAATTTCTATTTGGATCAACCCCTCTGCATGAATTAGTCGGGTGGACAGACCTTGTTTTCCTCCACAGTCGATCCTGAAGCAAATTATACACTTTTTTATTCACTGAAATTTCATTACTATCCACTAACGGATGTCCAAGTATAATCGTAACCATCGGGATTTGCCAGGGGCAGAATGTACCAGGTGTATTTTGTGTTCAGGTAGCGGTTGAGTCGACTTCTGCTGTCTACTAACTGCATAGGTGCATGCCATCGATGAATCCGAGCTCATATTTTAATGCACGAGGGTGTGAACATACCTTAGAGATAATGTACAGTGCGGTTGCAGGTGCAATCCATTCTCTTGCATGTATCCCAGCATCAATCCAAACTATCGGTTTATTCGCACCTTCAGAGCCGATCTGAAAATAAGAATGACGAACGAACTGATTAAAACAGATCACGATTTGCTATGGTATAAGGATAATGAACAAAAACAAAAGAGAAGGGAGATCACAGAGAAATTGCTTCCTTGTGAATCACGTGGCTTTTGCACTGATCCACGAGGAAGCACGTGTCAATAGAAACTTTATACCCTGATCACTTTGAGGTTTCTATTCTCCGTGGAATTTCCGATTGAGAACACGGAACACGCTGATCCGCAGCTTCTGCCAACCTCGTCCAACCACTCAGAGATCTGTGCAAAAGGTACAATAGCCACCATGATTTTATACAGTTCAGTTTCTACATTACCTCATCGTATGTATGATAATGAGTATGGTTAAGGCTCGGAATACCTTCTTGTTGAGCGTTTACTGCTCGCTTTGATCTTGATCCACGTCCCTCGTCGTGGATCAGCCTAAAATTGACAAGAACCATGCACTGTTTGGTTACTCGTGGCCACTCTTCATCATACCTTTGCACGTCTTCAATCATTGTGGTGTGCGATATGCCGGAACCATCCAATGTATTGTGGATGTACTCTCTCTTCTCGGGGGAAAGGCGGATGTCTACATTATTACGCTTGGTGCCTGGATCTTTCCAGAATTCTACCTGTAATCAAGGGTTGTGAATTGAATCCCCAGTAAAGATGATCCCGACTTACCCCGTCAATACCTTCATCTTTCATGGCTTGTAGTATTTTCGTTTGGCGGTGATTGCTCGGGTTAGCTCTCACAACTGAGTGCCTGAGGGGTATATAATTATATTAATATAATTGATGAACGGTGTTGATAAGGCTGATATCAACATGGTTGTCTATATATCTCACCGGCCAGTTGTTATGCCGGATGAAGAGTCATAAATCTTCAAATCAGAACATCAGATTGTGCGGGAGACAGCCGTATTTAGCTAAGGGGCACCGGATAGCTCAGTGGGTTAAACCGCTGACTACAATCCAATGCCGACCGTGGGGGTCGAGGTCCCGGGTTCGATCCCGATCAGGCCATGGGCGTTATGATTGTAAATTATAATTGTACTTCGTTATAATTGTAGTTCTTCGGTGACTCTGCAGTGCTGCCCAACTGCGTAACAAGGCCGGGCGCTGTGTACTACTGTCTATGGTGGTATGCAGGATAAAGAACCCTTGGGATTTATCAATAAGAGTAGGGGGAAACCCCGGTCCCGGGCCTTCTGTTCTGGCGCCCGTATCATCCGATCGGATTGGGTGGAGCCGTAAAACCCCGTCACTCACTCACTCACGCCGTATTTAGCTATTGCTGAATCTCTAATTCTTATCTGTCACGATTCCTTGCCCACAGGCATCTCATAAGTAAAGAGAACACCTTCAATTTGTAGAATTGAGTCTATACTTTTCAATTACATCACTGTGAAAGGATTCTTTTTGTTTTTGTTTGCGACATCGGGAGCCCCGGGAGCCCTGCAATGAGATCTCCTTGGTCGGCAATGACCCCCATTCAAATCCAATCATTTATAAGCATTGATTATTTATTGGAAAATCATTAGTTTCGGCTCTGATTTCTTTAGACGAGTTCGTGTATAATAAACACGCACCTTTGTGCTTGATGGAATATCTTATAAATTCATAGATTAATTTTTCGTACATTCCGCGGAGACACGCAATGTAGTAGTCCTCTTGTGTACAGCATGATACAATGCAAATTGTCGAATCGTGATACCTGGTTTAGACAAAGATGGAAATATAATTTCAGGTTATCGCCAAAGTGTTGTTGATCCACCTTTCTGATCATAGCCCGCAGGTGACGGACGTGTCACCTTTGGGGATCGTATAACCAGGGGAAGTATTGTGAGGTCAGAGTGACCGACATTGCGCCAGTGGTTCCAGTGATTCGAGAATTTAAAATTCACTCAACCTTTTTATATATTTTGAGGAATTTGTTCAGGTGCTATTTAGGTCAACCACGTTTTACGTTTAATATCAATCAACAACAATGGTGAAGCGGTCTTCAATTCTCTTCATTTTCCAGATACGCACTCTGCATTGCAAAAGCATTAAAACCCCAGCTAAACTGCTGATGAGTAGACCTCGAATCCAGCGCATCCAGGTATGATCACAGTCAAATTGCAACCGCGGAATCTGGGACTGAGAAAGACTTACAAGAGTAGCATGAATATCACAGTCCAATCATCGGCTCAATTGCGTGCGTATATGGTTTGTGGTTGTTCATTTGAATCACATAAATTCACAAACTCACGCATGCATGGTTGAAACAAATGATTGTCAGCGTCTTTCTTGGATACTTTCAACTTTTAAAGCTCCGAAATCTGTTAATTTCTTGGGTTTGTGTCATGACCGATCGTGATTGGTCACAGCCAAAATATGCCATATCAAATATTGGACGTAAAAATGTAACCAGAAGTTATCAAGCAAATCGAAGCAACGCTTAAATCATCCTTTTTAGCACTTTCATTTCGTCTGTTGACATGTACAGCAACCCAGCACAGTGCAAACAATCTGTACACCAGATTGGCGAATTGTTCATCTTGAATATACCACGTACTGGACCGGTGTGTCTTTGAGTCTTTATAATTACACATCGTGAAGGCAAAGTCACCGTGACCAGCTGACCACGCTCCCTCGTGGACTACATCGTGGTTCGATAAAAAAAGTTCAAAGGTCAGGTTAAAGTGCTGGTCGAGCAAGCGTTTAATTCAAACACTGACTCAATCACTTTAATCATTAATCATTCAATCACTTCACTTCGATTGAGTTTTTGTTCCAAAACTTAAGCAATATCAAAATATTTCGCAACATTTTCAAAATGACACACGCCAGATATGTTAGGACAAGTAAGTCAGCGAGAGGTAAGTGTGATCTTTGTCGGCCTTCGCTTTGATGGAAACGTCAATAAATTAGTTGTGTCTGTGGATGAGTTTATATGAGAAGTGCAGATTATGGGAACGAGGCTTAACGCGCAAAACATCTGCGTCGAAGTTCGAAATCTCGAACGTATTAACGGATATGCGCAGTTAGTAGGTCGAAGGTGAGGAATTCAATGTCAAATGTCAAGGACAATCATATCACGTGATCGAGAGTTGAATGAGTCGAAGCGCTCAAACAGTCCGTTTTGCACGACTTCCACGTGATCTCGTGATCACGTGATCTCCGAAATGTCTAATCGATAAATAAACCAGTTATCACTTTCCGCATGTGCGACGCCCTTTTGGGGTACTTTAAATTTTGCCACAGATATTCAACTAACGAATGTTATTTTCAATTCGTAAGCAAAAACCTTCGATCCACCAATACAGTGACCAGTGACGCTGACGAAACAGCAGAATTGCTGCCAGGAAATCACGTTTCCTTTCGTCGTTATTATATTATATTATATTATGCCTATAACAAGGTCACAGCGACGTTTTTCAAAATTACTTCCTTCTGAATTCTGATCAAACGATGGAATATCATATTTACAGAAAAACAGTTGACCGTGAGCACACGAATAAATTATTTTATTGTGTAATCACGGCTTTGTTCCTGTAACTTGATTAACTTAACTTCTCGTCAGATTGTGATTATGTGATATTTTTCACACGAGCGTGGCATCCTAATTTATCTAATTGAAGTTCGGGATCTTCGTGTGTGATCTGTTGCTATAGCATGTCTTCATTAAATTGAGTTTGTGGCCATTCTAATATATTGGTAATAATAGACTTAAAACATAATCACTACACCATGTAATGTCACTCCACATGAGCACCTATTTCTTCTCTTTGACGGGGCTAATATTGTATTGTGATCACGACGAAAGCGATTCAAATTAAAGGAATAAATAATCAACATGTAATCTCATGGTTGCACTTCCCATATCATATAAAGACACCAACGCAACAACACAACAATCGTGACTCCGCACAATAGAACATGAACTGATAGTACCCCAGGGAGAAATGCAGTTGCTGCCTCCACTAAATGTAATCACGTGGAATGTTTTCGCGCCAATGATTGTCATGTAATGGAAAAGTCACCACGGGTGTTCTCATATTCTCTGGTGCTCAGGAATTCCAGCCACGATCCCGGTAATCGCCTGGCGGGAAAATAAAAGAATCGAACTGATGTAATAACCTCGGACGGGTCTCATTTAGAAGGTTGGCACCGCTACAAAAGGTAGTGGATCAACAACTTCCGGCCTTAGCCATTGTGTGACTTTGATGTATTTCTCCATATTGGGTGGTGCGTATACACTGTTGTTGTGGTGCATCTGGTGACGTCACACCTTTTAAAGGGTAAAAATAATCTGATAATAAAAAAGCAACCACAGCTATTGTGTGCAATGGTAACATGAAGGTAAGAGAGAGAGGGAGGGGTGTTAGCTGGCATTGAGTCATCAACGAGTGTTTTGTTACCATGGTGCTTTGTTTTCCGTTGCTATGGATACCAGTTGTCATAGCAATTCTCACGATTCCAAAATGGGTCACCAGGGAATGGGACAATGTTTGTAGAAATGGATGCGAATGCTGTTCTTGATGATCACAAAATACAAAGAAACTTATGACCGCCAAATGGAACAAAATAATGTCTGCCCAAAACGCAGGAAAAGTTACAAATATCATCGGCGTTGTGCTCTGAGGCACCCAAAGGAATAACTTTGTGATTTACATTTCATGTGATCCGAATTATGGTTCAATTAACAGCGGTACATGAATCTTCTGTTTTAACCGTACAGTCTACGATCATTGTATTGCGAAGTGTGAGTGGTTGTAATGATATAATTGTAATCTGAGTGAATGATTGTTTGCTGCACTAGGGATGCCTCTCGGCATTAGCCGACTAGGATTAGCTCGTCGTTATGACGTCATGTTTGCCTATTTACAATGGCGATCTTTCGACTATTTTTGTTATTTTCAAATCCGCTTCAAAAATTAAAAGATTCATTCTTCCCGCATCAGCATATATCCAGAGCTATAATAATAATTTCAGTCCTCTGAAATAATTATGTATTTGTGATTCAGGGTAGAGTATATAGATCAGTGTTTTAAAGAGGATCTATGTCCATTTCGGAACCTTTTTAGATCGATTCCAGGGAATTTTGCGAGTGACCAGAAACCAATTTTTGGACAATTCGCTCATGTATGAAAAATATTCAAGACAAATTAAAATTCGAATATCTTACCCAGGTAAAATAGCTTGAAAAGAGATGAGGGCGAGATTTTTTTTTTTTTTTTTTTTTTTTTTTGAGAACTGCTGAAAGATCTACTCACTCAGCGGCTCCCATTGTTAACAATAGGAGAGTTACTTTTATGACATCACGACGAATTAGTAAGAATTAGCCCACAGCAAGCGTATTATCTAAAATATGTCAGTCAAAAGGCGTATTTGTCTTTATGGATGCATCCTTTATCATCCGCTCCTAGTTCAAAACAATCGGAGGTCCTCTTTAACCCAGCAGAACTCCGATTGAAAAACAGTATTGCAATCATGCATTTAAATGTTTGTGCCTTTAATAAGCAAAACAAAAACAAACAAAAACATATACCTGCAAATCACAAGTACCCCCACCCGTTCTCTTCATGCGTATTGGGTTCCAATTAATGGTTATTATTGACGACGTGACTGGGTCGCGATGCCAATACTTTGTCCGGGGTTAAGTGCCGATGAAAGCCCCTTTGTGTTGTGTCACATTAGGGCAAGCATAACGGCGAGTGCGCATGACGGCAGGGGGACTCCACCGGAAGCCACATGACTAGCAACAAATAGCGAACATCGAAAGCGAATAACAAGAAACGTCAGCAGACCCGCTGAATGGTCTGAAAACTGCAAATCAAAACAATGGTTGCGTGATCGATCAATCAATGAATCATTAATGGTTTGAAAAATCCAAATGGGTAAAACATTATGCATGTTGTGAATGAAATTGACAGATTGAGTGACTTCTGTTTGGTTAGCGTCGTCAGAGAATGGCGACAATTGGTTCGATGTCGTCATGTCTGGGTATGTGATCGAGTACGCCCCTATGGAGTGTATGTATGTATGTGTATATGGGAAATACCCAAGTTCGTATCGGTGCATACAGGTCTATGGGCACGAAGCATCTCAGTCTTAGCGATATTCCGAAAATGCTTTTAACATTGAAAAGTATAAATTTAAATTCTACAAAGAATCATGTTTCTTCAATTCGCCATTCAAACCTGAATTTTTAGATAATTCTAGCGCCACACATACTGCTTGAATGCTGTACGCATAATCATGATCTAACATGTTCGATTGCATAGCAATTAAATTTTCGGAATAACTTTTTTTTTTAAATAGAATTCTTCATTCAAGGATGTCATGAGGTCATCTTGACAAGTCATAAATGTTCAAATCTAGTAGTGAATATGCGCGAACATAAGACACGTTGAATCACGGAGGGCATATTTAAAAGATGAAATGTCTGGAAGAGAATGAAATGTGTGTGGAATGAAGTTCGGAAGTTTCAGGCCAAATAGGAAGAGTTAACGATTATGTGTGTTAAATGGGTTGATATTTGGTGTTTGTTTATCTTTAAAAAAACTTGCTAGGGTGACGGTTGCTAAAATAGCTCGAACATGAAGCTTATATGTCCCTGGTGGAGCATTTTAACTTTGGTTAATCTTCTTCCATTTTTGGTCATCAGCTCTCAAATATGTCAGAGTAAAATACCTTCTTTAACGCCAAAAACCGAACATTCTAAATTACATCTACGGTTCCTCGTGGAAATCGAGCAGACATTTAAATCTACGATAAAACAAGAACATGAGACGTGATTTCTGGGCGTCACTGGCTCAACTGACTTTTGCCCTGCAACAATCGCCAACATGGATGAGCAATGGCAGATAAGTCACGCAAAGCCACAACGCTTATGAACCATGGGGATGTGAATTGGGTGCAATGCCCTGCAACATAATAGATTCACCAATAGAAATACGTTAATTCTCGGTTTAATTCAGTGAACTTCAGTATATTCCCAACACGTACGTAAAGGCCTACATCCTTCAAATAATAGCCTTAGAGAGAGTTAACAATTGCAGATGCTTTGTGGGACATGATGCACTTTGTCGGCGTAAATACCAAGGTAAATGCGCAACAGGTAAACGTGCAATTGAATTCCATGCAACTCGACAATCGTACCTATGCAAACCAATAGAACGGCTTATTTAACTTCTCTTTAATAACCATTCTTCAAATGCATTCGTCTCGCAAGCACACATTCGTTTAATGGACTAATGGGTATACTCTTTATCGTGCATATTTATAATTAACAGTGCAACTGTACCCGCAAGAACACCAATTAATAATTAGTGCTTCGCTTCAGTGACCGATGCAAATGATATTTGATACATTTTTAGTCACGTGCAATTTCTCCTTCGGGCTATCAGGCTGGATATGACTTTACTTGCGAGAAATGTTTGTTTCTCTTTGGTGTAATTTTTACTACTAATTAATTGATCTAACCTTTACTGATGCTGTAGCTTCCTATCAGGTTTTTGTTGGTTTCATGTGTCAATTTAATATTTATGGATGGATGAATTCTCACATTATCCTCAATTATATAATAAGGATATTTATTAGTGAGGCATACATTCATGCTTATTTGAACTAAATGCATTCATAACTGTTGTGTGTCACTATAATTATAAGGTGCATGCGTTTTAAGTTTCACTAACATACAGCCACTGAACGATCAAGTAAATCAATTACATAATCAAGAACCCTGGATTACAGAAACTTATAAATTATATACCTCAACAAACTTTAGCTAATAAGAAATGACTATCATTACAACCCCAAAGAATACAATCATTTTATGATAACACGCTTTAAATAATGTTTAAAAACGAAACTATTTCATGAAATGGACGCTCACCCTGAATAATCCTTGTAGGCAAATGACACCGAAGCCAAAGCTACAACCAAGACAAGCAACTTCATGACGTCCATCTTCTACTTCGACCGAGGTATGGAGCCCATGTCGGTACACATCACCAACGAGTCCCGCTTAAAAGTGTCGACGGACTCTCAAGGTGACGCCCACTGACTCGCTACTCCGCCTAACGGCCCACAGAGCAACTAGCGGAATGCTCTCGTTCTGCATCAAGGCCAGGCAGTGTCGGATTCAATGATTCGTACCGATTGGTTGAGCGAGGTGCTCATATATTTATTACCGCGTATAAGTATCAAGATGAGCTAATTGTGTACTGGTATTGGAATCGCGGAGAGCGGTCAACAATTGGTTCTGTGGCTTTACAGCTTCTGCCTTGATTTATTTTATTATTTATTATATTATTGTTTAATTATCCAGGTTAATTATAAAGGAATTGATAAACTAATTGTTGAAGGTACATACACCAGAGATTACATAGAGGATAGAGCCGCATTAGGCCTTTATATACTTTTCTCGCTCAGCTCTCACTTGTAGCGAGAATCCTGTACGAGATGCTGTATAAATTTAATGAGATGCACGATTAATTGATCAATTTCTGAGTCACTGTAAACACTCGGACTCGAAGCTTACAGCCAGAAGGACAAACGGTGTGAGCTTACAAATTGATCATCGTAAGTCGATGCTTCAATTACATTACATTCCAACTCTCACCGGCATCAGGTAACCGCTGGACTCGAGTAATGCTTAGCCAGCATCGTGTCGCATGCATGCAGATGTACAGACCCCTGTTGAATTAGCAAAATGTGAATCAGTACATAAGCGAGGGACAATGGGGTGGAATTGAAATGGAATCAATATAGAGTCAATCCAAGAAATTATAAGAGAACTTGTAAATGCTTTACCACAGCATAATTTTACATAACGTATGCTAGCAATGAAAATTATTGTAACAACTTCAACACCGCTACTTTTAACAATGCGTAGAGAGATATTTGCTCTTAAAAAGTTCGAATTTCTATCATGTAATATTACGTAAGAACGGTGAGTCATAGAGTAGTAGTACAGTAGTGCATTACTGTACATATCAATGCACTGGGTCATTTGATCTATGTTGCAAGACGCTCGCTCAAGCAATTAATGAGCTAGAAGCGATCCAATTTAAAACTTGAAAAATCGCTATTAGAATTAATTACTAATATTACTACAAGGAACATCACAACCACGTGAATCAATTGCGAGATGAAGCGAGATTTAAGCCTCT